>JBBIGC010181262.1:0-14596 GCA_037576955.1 Lepidarchus adonis
GGGGTGTACCCTGGTCTTCGTGCCCCATGTGCTTTTTGTTTTGTTTTCCCTGCCATGTGTGGTTTGTTTTGGTCTGTTGTCTGTCACGTGGTCTTGTCAGGTGATTCCCCAGGTGTTCCTAGTTTTGTCTTTGTTTTGTGTATTTAAGTCCCTGTGTAACAGTCCTTGTCGTGAGTCCACGTTTGCGTTTGTATATGTATGTAACGTTACCCTGTGTCAGTATTTGTCAGTATTTGTTCAATACTATTTGTTGATAGTTCGTAGGCTAATAAACCTACACTCGATTGAACATCTGGTCTGCGTTTACTCCTGAACCCACCTTGAATCGTTACAGGCTCTAGTGACAAAGGATACAAGCCGTTACACTGTCAAATAAAATTATTCTTATGCTAGTCCTCCTTTGCACATTAACATGCACCAAAAATTCACAATAAATTTCTAAGTAATAAACTACTGAGTAATGGGGCCATGTACAGATTCACAGAGTATATGTCTGTAAAAAAAACCTTTGCATTAATAAAGTGCAATGGGCATTATTGCAGTATGTGGATGCAGCCATGCATTTAGACAGAGACACAAGGTGCATTACTGTGAGCTAGAGGTAAATGTCAGTAACAGAAAAACATCATTTTCTGTGCATGTACATCTGGGTTACTTAAACAGAGTATCAGGGAAGCACTACGCTTTGAGTTATGATAAAGTTTTAGAATTCACTCCACAAACTCCATAAAGCCAATCACTTGCAAAGTAAAACAGCTGTGTGTGGGGAAAAAATCCACTCACCCTCATACTTCATTTTTTATTAGCATAATTCTGAGAGTGCCCTAGGCTGGATTTGTGTTTGTACGGCACAAGCCGTCTGGTGGGATCTCTACTGAATCAAGTCCAGTACCTCAAAGCATCAGTGACATTTGGGCTCCATAAACATTATCCCCCCACAAGCTGATTAATTACAAGGTCACCGTAAATGAAAAGGGAACAGTTGCACAGATAACTGCTGCATTACTGGACCCTGCTTTCCCAGTGCTGTAGCATTTCATTTATCATGTTCCAGGCCTTACGACGGCACACCAATTAATATAATGGGCTCATGGTTTTAAGGCCTAGTCCATAACATGCCCATTTATGAGCTTCTTTGGCCCTTTTCACCCATTTGCTCTTTTCTTCTATAACTCCATAGTTCCACCCTGTATGTGTCACCCATCTGGTGGCATTGAATGGGACGAGCATGATAAAACCCAAACTTACTACTCACCTGCTGTTTTTCGCTCAGTGTCAGTCAGTAGCTGCAGCTTAGATAGCTGAAATAGTAGCTTCCAGCATGTTATTAAGCAAAACCTATAATCATGTCAGTTATGCTGGTGGAAAAGCAGATATATCTATGTGGGCAGACAGACCAGTTTAAAATATGAATGCAGTGTAAGAGAAGCAAATTGCTCAAGGTCGTCTCTATATTTTCGTGATGGAGTGATATGTGTAGTGTGTGAAAGGGATACTTGTAACAGTGCTTCCTGAATACATAGTATTAGCACTGCCAGTTATTGGAGGGCAAATTATTAAACTAATTTTGAGGCATTTTGTTTGAGATATGTATAGCTGTTCTCATCTTTTACTACTGATATGTAGATTTGTTCACTATGTAATATTGCTATCATCTATCATTGCATCACGTTAATTAAATTCCAATTATGTTTAAAGAACAACAAAATGTGTGCTCTTAGTAAATAAATAGCTTTAATTGTATCATATTGGCTATAAACAAAATGCTTTTGAACATGCTTGCTGTGGTGCGAGAACAGCTTTTTTATGACTAGAATAAGGCCACAGACGTTCAGTTATGTACTTTTGGAACCCTTATCCATAGTGTGTGTTCATTAAACACATAACAACTTTTCTGCTTTAAATTCATTTGAATATTGGGTAAATCTAAAATGGCCTATAAATTATATTAAACGATATTTACATTACAGTTAAAACATATTATAATAAACACTACATAGACAGACATGCAGGTAGATAGACAGATAAACAGGCAGACAGACAGCTGTTTTGAAATAAGCTTTAATGTGAAGACAAAATGTGGGTTGTTGAGCTGAGATTACCTATAGTGACTTGCAACCACATTATCTATACAATAGTACTATGTATACCAAGTATCCAATCACACCACAAGTCAAGCAGACATTAACAAAGATCAAAAGAATTTGACTTACATTTCCTTAATATGCTTATTACAGTAGGTTATTTTTCATAATGTAAGAGTCATAAAAGATTCACAGCTATTGAAAATGTCACCCAGTCATGCCCTTGTAATACAATATGCTGTGCTGTTTCTGTAATAGGTAGTTGTTGTATGTGTAATTAATAGATAGACTCATAATGTATCAGTTCTGGAAGAAATGTCAGTGTTACAGCAGCAACAAATGCAAGGGTTACATACACGAACTAAGAGAAGCTATGGGCTGCAGTAGCTTTAGGTGTGGAGAGAGTTAAAGTGTTCATTTGGAGCAAGGTCACCTGAGAGACCACAGAGCACATTTTGCCTCCCTGGCCTCGGAAATAAAGACTTCCGTCCATGTCACAGAGCTGCACACAAGGTCAGCAGCAACAGTGAGGGCAGTAAACACACTGAGCATGTCATCAGTTTAATCCAATTCTGTTTCATTTGATGCAGGTTTATTATCATTATACACATGCATAATTGTACGAAAAGCATTAAATAAAACTAAATTTAATTTAATATGCGACTAGTGACTGATTTTACCCCTTCTTATTTGAGTTAAGGACCCATTAGTTAATTGAAAACCACAGAACCACCAGCTCATGCATGTCTGTGGCTTGGAAGAATCAACAGTCGGCAGTTAGTATGGTTCCATTTGACATTCTTTTCAAATATGGAATGTTGCAATTTGGCTGATTAAATACTCCACCTCCTCCAATCATTGTCAGCACAAATCTGCTTCCACTTTGCCAAAAGAAAGTCTGTCTAAACATGTTTCCGGCACAAATCTCCTCACCCATCAAGAACAATTTCATGTTAGACTTTCATCCTCAACAGAACATAATATTGTGAAAAGAAAAATCTTAGTCCCTGTAGGATAATGACAGGAACCTTCAAGCCTTCAGAAAGGCTTTTATGATAATCTGCTATGTTACTACAACAGACAGTGGAAGCATGTGTTGTTATCAGACAAGTCCTTTGAGCTTGTTTTGGGGGAAAATTGACTTTGAGCTCTCAGTGCCAAAGATGAATCAGACAATGCAGACTGTTATCAGAAGGTTATCAGGTTCAGAAGTGAAAATCTGTCATTGTATGGGGTCTGGCATCATATGGGGAGGGGGTGTGTGAAGGTGTATTTTAGTGTTTTAGAGAGTCATATTCAGTCTTGTATCAGATAAAAATGGACAAACATTCCACTTCAGCAGTTAACCTCCTCAGTTCCCAAACATTAGGATTTTTATTATACTGTAGTATGAGCCAGATATTAACTAACTAACATGATCAGTGTATGCCATTTTGTCATGCTTGGCTTTGTGGGAATAGGTAACAAAAATTTCATATTAATTTAATTTAATGTCGGAATTTAAGTGATGGAGCATATTGATGGAGAAATTGTCACAAGCATTTTTCTATATGATAATGTTGACACTGAGCATAAATCTTTGCAGTGTGAAACACCAGGTAGGAAAATATGAAAAGTCTACTTGTTATTCTAAAGATTCAGCAATATGATTTAGAACTTTTATTTTTTGTAGCTCATTATCATATATAAAAGACATTCCATGGGCTTTACATAAACACAAATAGGGAACAAAGGCAAATTACCTAAAAACAATGATAAACATAGATATTACAGTTTTTCTCAAATGCTAAAACACAAAAGCCAATCCTCTAAACCAAATGACCAGTTGTCTAAACACATTTACTAAATCTAGCCATCATTTTCCAATATCATAAACACATTTCACATAAAGACACAATTTACAAAACACAATCCTCCATTCTCATAAATCTAAATTCATTTTTCCTTGCTAAAAATGCAAAAGAACTCTGCTCATATTCTCAAATGAAAGCTCATGTGATGCAAAATGCTTGCCACAGTCAGCAATATTTGAACACAATGAAAACACCTGGTGTCATTCATTAAACAAAACGACTCAGAATTGAAGACACTTGTTGCTAATGCTGTGACCACATGTAAAAAAGCAAGTTCAGAGTGCACAGTCTGCTGAAGATTCCAAACAAACACAATGGATGAAGGCAGAGTCAGGGGAAGAGGAATTCGAGTCAGAGGAGGGAGAAGAGCTGGCCAACGAGGAAGAGGAGTTCAAATCAAAGGAGGAAGAGGAGCAGGCCAATGAGGAAGAGGAGGAGTCCAACAAGGGAGAGGAGAAGGTCCAGGAGGGAGAGCAAGACAACCTTCATTAAGGACGAGATGCGAGCAAGGTTCACCGTGGCCACCATTATCCAGGCATTCAGAAAACACAACAGGTATTGTACTCTATTGTTTTCTTTTTCACAATACAGTTTTACAAGCCTGTGAAAGTAGTCTATTGGTTTACATCCATGTTCACAGTACAGTTAGTGGACCTCCCGTGTTGCTCAGTGACCTACATTACTTCTGGACAATACCGTGCTACCTGATTGACTGTTGTTCTGAACACCTGTGCACTTTCACATTTTCACAGAGGATATTACAGTTGGACAGTTGGACAATTACTCTTTGTGCGGCCATGGGTTCGGAGTGGCTTGTCCACCCGCATGCTGTCCTTGGGTCTTGTCTCCTCACCTTCCTAGAGGAGCTAAAAGACATCCTCCTGGACCACCAACAACAGCATCCTGGGCCCGCACATCACATTTATGTGATCATTTGGCACAATGTCCACTTCCACAGAACAAACCAAATCAGAGAGTGGTTCATTACCAGCAGTAACCACTTTTTAAATGTCTGTCTGCCACCCTACTCTCCTTTCCTGAACCCTATAGCGGAGTTCTTCTCATCATGGTGATGGAAGGTTTATGACATACAACCATACACTAGAGAGAACCTCCTAAGGGCAATGGAGCTGGCCTGTGTTGACATCCCAGTAGAGGCCTTCCAAGGATGGATTCGCCATTCCAGGGCGTTTTTCCCGTGGTGCCTGGCAAGAGACAATATAGCCTGCGATGTGGATGAGGTGATGTGGCCCGATGCAACTCAGCGACATGATGCCGCACAGTGATTGTGGTGTGTGTGTGATGTGAATAAAGTAAATAAAAAAACCTCACACCCTGATCAAGTTTTCAATAGTACTATTGTGTGCAATAGATTCTGTTTTTGCATGTGTTACATGCAGAATTTTCTATAGATTTATACTCTTCATATGAAACTCACAAATCTAAATGCCTAATCCTCTGCAGAGATCTAAGAAGATCTGTTACTGTAAAGTTTTTAAAAATATGCATTAGCAGTTATGAAACAAAGAACCTTCTCACAAATTGAGCATTGTTTTCAATTGTTTTGCTGTAGTGTGTAATGATGTGTATAGTGTTTACATTTTTGAAAGCTTCGAGCTGCTCTTTTGGTGTGAAAGTTTGGGTTTTGAAGTGAGAAGGTGTGGTTGTGTTTATGTAGCTTTAGAAAAGGGTGTTGTGTTTAGACATTGGGGAACATAGAAGAAAACGTTTGTGAAATGTGTTTTAGCATTTGAGAAACACCTAGATAATATAAGTCTCTGATTAACCGAAGGCAGTGGAAAATAAGGTCTTTTTAGTTTATTCTTAAAAACTTAGGGCAGATCTGATATTCCTGGGAGTTGGTTCCAGCAGGAGACATTATAATCATTAAATGCATTTTCACCCTGTTTAGTTACAACTCCTGGTCCACTAAATGAGCACTCCTGCTGATTTAAGATTTTGGATAAACTGTTGCTGTCTAATAGTCAAGACCATTTTATTTATACAGCACTTTTTACAACTGATGTTGATAAAAAGCAGCCTTACAGAGTTTTGACACAGAATCCCCAACCTTCACAATGGTCCTGAAATGCCAGGATGCAGAGTTATACATTTAATTATTAAAACTGAAATAAGATTTTTGCACTTGATTTTGGTCTTCAAAGCCCTAGATTCCAGCTAAGCACTAAGGTGTGACCTCTTCCCAAATAGAACTATTGTTTTTATTTAAGTAAAGGAAATTTTGTTGGGGGCAGCCATTTACTTAGTAATGTCTGCTAGACTATAGGATAACAAGCCAACTAAGTTGTGACAGTGTGCAGAGTCCTTGATGATGTTGTGAGCATTCTTCAGACTTTGTGGTTAGATATGGTGGGTTTGTCAAAACAGGTTTTGTTGCAGTATGTCAGCATGCCCTTCACTGTGTATCTGCAGAAACCATCAAGGGCCTGGTTGGACAGACTGATGAAACTAAATTTCATCAGGAAGTGCAGGCCATCTTTTTCTGCTTAAAAGATGGAGATGTTCAACCTCCAGCAGCTGTTCTTAGTGATTTCTAAGAACTAGAACTAGCTCACTCATTTTGCTACAATCAGAGTGACAGTTATGTTCCATATGCTGTTGGAAATTAAGTATGAGAGGCCCTATAGGACATTATGCAAACTTTGTCTCACACATACAACACTATACTCTTTCACAAACACTACCATAACCTCTTTCATGTGCAGTCATACTCTTCCTTATTTACTATTATACTCTTCTACACAGACTACTATTCTCTCTTACACACACAACTAAACCCTCTTATATGCACCATCATACCTACAATGGTGGTGAATGTAAGAGAGAATGATGGTGAATGTAAGACAGAATGATAGGATGTGTGAATGAGAATAGTTGTCTGTGTGAATGAGAATAGTTGTCTGTGTGAGAGAGTTTGATTGAAACGGAAGGGAGTTTGATTGAAAAGGAAGTGGTTCTTAATTCGCTGTTCCCGATTGGTTTATCTCAGGGGTCAGCAGCCCACGGCTAAACCTTTAATTACATATTTTATTTTTGTTAATTAGCTTGGAGTTTGAGGTGATACTTTAACATTGTGTAATTATGTACCTTTATTAGCAGTGTAAATAAAGTGAAATTCGAAATGCGTCAACATTTAGAGTAACGCCCCATAACGCGCTCTGGTCGGTATGGTAATGGGTAAACGTTCCTTTCAAAATAAGTTTTCAGTGCTGTTGTGGCGATCTCAGGGTTTTCTGCCATGACTTTCATCCAGAATACTGGCAAAGCTGATGTCTCTAACTCTGCCAGATTCCCTTTTTATGTCTGATAAACAGAATATCTGAACACTCTTCAGAGTGCTGTGAGTCAAACGTGATCTACAGATCTTTATCATGTGAAATACAGTACTCATTAAAATAAATACAACAAGAATGTAAGAGTTGGACCTTTAATCTTTCTGCACAAGGGGCCACTTATCATTATGATGGTGGTGATGTAGTAGTAGTTGTTGTTATTATTATATACTATATTGCCAAAAGTATTTCACTTATCTGCCTTTACATGCATATGAACTTAAAAGAAGGCCTGGCTCGCAGCCTTAACTCTAATTCATCACAAAGGTGTTCTGTCAGGTTGAGGTCAGGACTCTGTGCAGGCCAGTCAAGTTCTTCCACATCAAAGTTGCTCATCCTTGTCTTTATGGACCTTGCTTTGTGCATTGGTGCATAGTCATGTTGGGACAGGAAGGAGCCATCCCCAAACTGTTTCCACAAAGTTTGGAGCATAAAATTGTGCAAGATCTCTTGGTGCTGAAGCCAAGGGTCCAAGCCCAGCTCCTAAAAAACAAGCCCACACTATAATCCGCCCTCCACCAAACTTTATACTTGGCACAATGCAGTCAGACAGGTACTGTGTACATATTATAATATAAACAGAAGGTAAAGCAGAATGCTTTCATGATAACTCCTACCATTGAATGTGTATATTCATGTTTTTGTCATCTGCCATCAATAAAAAACTAATGGGTTTGCTTCATTGGTGCTTTGCTAAAGGAAATATTATTGATTAATGTAAAGAAAATCTGAAATATGTGTTGGTTGTTATTGCATTGCCAGTTTGTTAGCTGTTGCAGTAGAAGTGAACTGTATATATAATTCTTTTCCATTTTCAAAGTTTCCTTTGAATAAGAACCCTTCATCTGTGAAAGGGTGGAACACTGTCCATTTGATTTTTCTCAAGGGATTTGAGCTGTCGGACGAGAGCAGCGCACACTTCGTATTTCACTTTCAAGAGAGAATTGATGCATGTCTCACCTGTGATTGAGCACCTCAGGATTAGACACTTCAGAGAGGGGATTTTTCATTGTTGTCTCTTTCTCTTTCTTGCAGTGGGTGGGGAGGCGAGAGCTGAAATATGTTCATATGCTTCATCCATTCACCCGTTTGTATTTCAGCAGCTTGTACTGCACTGTTTATGTTCTCCAGCTAAAGTGACAGAGAGCCTCTTGCACCTCTTAAACCTAGGATGCATCCTGCCCCAAAAATACATTTACATTTATTCATTTTGCTGATGCTTTTGTTCAAAGCGGCTTCCAGCTACAAGAACAATCAAGCATTTGAAGATGGACTCTCCAAGTGCTTTTGTTAGTTGATCTGCGTGATCTGGTGGGTGTGTAATATAAAAATGGTGGATATGTTATATGATATGGATATGTTTAGTCTGATATACAGGTTTATTTGACTTGCATGCAGAAAATGATAAAATGCATTTGATTCCTTCACATAGTCTAGTGTGTTAATGAGATTTCTTCAAACTCTAACAAGAAAATCATGTGTTTTGCAAGAAGATTAACATGAACAACAGTATTATAGATCATGCATCAGACACATTTTTGTGACTCTGAATCTTACTAATCTGGATTGCACTCTGAATGCTCTCCAACATTAAAGAAAGTCTAGTGTAACTTTTATGTAGTGATAGTAAACACAGTAGCACACAGAAACATCTTGATGAGCTGAGATTACCTATAGTGACTTGCAGCCACATTATCTATACAAGAGTACTACGTAGACCAAGTATCCAATCACACCACAAGTCAAGCAGACATTAACAAAGATAAACTTACATTTCCTTAATATGCTTATTAGAGTATTTTACATAATGTAAGACTCATAAAAGATTCACAGCTATTGAAAATGTCACCCAGTCATGCCCTTGTAATACAATATGCTGTGCTATATATTGTAGCGAACTTGAATGGGAAACCCCAAGCCACTATGAGTGAAGCTCAAACACAAGGGTTGGATACAAGGGTTGGACAGAGTCCAAGCTCCTTTATTTACCAGCCTTTAACAAGGCTAAATGAACCTGTGCACCCTCTTGCTTCAGAGCATCACAACACAACATCTGGTGAGCTTCATCTGTTTAGCGTGCCCAGGTCACCATTTTAGAATGGCACAGCTTCTCGTCCATGGTGACCCAGACACGCTGAACACACCAGCTCACAAACACAACACACACGCACCATAAAACACTCACACACAGCCCAGCACAATCTTCCCCGCTAAACATAAACATTAAACCCACAATACACAAACCCCAACACAAACAAACTCCCTCCCATGATGCTCTGCGTGCCCACCAACACAGAGCAGCCAATGAGGGCAATTGCCAAAGTCACCACAATATGATTTACTTTAGTTGTAAAACACTATGCTGTCCACTATGCTGTCCTCTCTTTCATTCGCAATCAAGTAGATTGATTTACTACAGATGCAGCCCTTTTATAGTATAAATAGTGTATTATTATGAAGTACTAGTGGTGGCTTAAATCTCCTTAGGAGTGGCCATAGTGACTTGGTGACATGATAAGGAAAAGTAGAAAAAATGGCCAAAATACCATTATAACTTTTCTTACATTTACTTTTGCTACTGTATCTCAAATTCTATTCACTGGGCCTTTCACACTTAACAAAGTGAATGACGTTAGCAAATAGTCATATGTACAGTGGTTAGTTACAACTTTCAGTAAACTTTTTTATTGCATATTGCATCCATGTCAAGGCACATTTTGCACTGTGGCTTTTTATGGAGAGCTGGCTTTGAGTGTGGTTGTATCTCCATACACTGCTTCTACTTTGCAGTACATGGATTTCCACATAAATCATCATGCTTGCCCTAAAAAACTCAACATTAGGCATCTTTCCATTGAGCTTTAGGGTCAGAATGTAATTTTGTAAAATTGCTTTCTGCCGAGAAGCTTATACCATTAATATGGATCAGATACTTGCACTTTGTTTTTCTAAATTGACTGTGATTAATGAAGGATACAACTTTTCTCATTAACTATTTGTGGAACAGCGGTTTTCCCTATTAAGCATTAGTTACTATCAAATTAAACTTTGGCAATGTGGCCATGCAGCCATTATACTGCTGGAATAACCCTTCAAATTTTTCCTTCATGCTATTTTAATTTCATTATAGGTCCCTGAAGGCAGGAACGCTCCTCACTGCATTGGGTGAAGGAGTTCAGAAGGTTTAAAAACAAAGAAGTGGCTTTAGCATTGCCATCACGTCTTTTCTGGAGCTGTCCGTATGATAGCAGGGTAAGAAATCTCTTATTTTGTCTGTGATGAGATCCATCAAATCAGCAGGTGCGTTATTATCATCGAGTGTAGGGAATACAAATAAATAATTAAATGCATCGGATTACAGAAAAAAACCCTCAGAATCGTGTAATTGGCACCACCATGCTGCACATCTGCATAAGCAGATAGCAGAAGAAAGAAGGGGGGGAGCAGGCTGGTTTGCTGTTTCCACTCATTGCGGTGGGTATTTTCTCTGCCTGCCGAGGATGTGCTTGGAATGTTCGCTCGGCCTGTTAGTCACAGTCACTGCTGTTGGGCTTGCTCACAACAGGTCATCTCTTCATGATAAACAGAACAAATTAAATGTCTACACTGGGCCCATATGTTTTGGAGTAAGACTAACAACAGCTCCAATTGCCTGCCTAATTGCATTACCCAAGGATGTGAATGATAAGCACTAGTCCTAGATCACAAATTAGCAAAGAAATGTTCAGTTAACTCATTCTAGAATAGAAATGTTCAGTTACCTCATTCTAGAATAGTAGATTTGTGAACATGTGAAGGCAGATTACAAAATGTTTTGAGATATGCAAAACTGTAAAATATTAAAATATGTGGCATTTTGAATGTATTCAAGATTAAGTACATATTCAATTTGTATTATAATTAGGGATGTCCTGATCATGTTTTTTGGCTCCCAAGTCCAATGCAAGTCATTGATTATTGATTACAAGTTCCGATATTTGTAGTTTTACTTCTCTTATATATAACGCCATTAAAATTCAAAGTGTATGTTCGACAACTGACAATTGAATTTCCACATTGCCCTGCAAAATGACATGGACATGGATTCTTGTCTTTTCCAAGTCCCCGGCATGTCCTTGTACACGCTCCTCTGTATGAGATCAGTGAAAATGATGGGCTTCAATACTGCATGCTTTAAATTAAATATGGAGTAAATCAAGTCAAGTCAAAAATATCTTTGATATTTTAGCTGATTTGTTGAACACATGACAAAGGTCATGTTCAATTCAAGCCAAGTCAATTTTATTTATACAGCGCTTTTTACAACTGACGTTGTCACGAAGCAGCTTTGCAGAGTCCGAGCCCCCAATGAGCTAACCAAAGCGACAGTGGCAAGGAAAAACTCCCTAGTTATAGGAAGAAACCTTAAGAGGAATCAAGACTCAGAAGGGGAACCCATCCTCCTCTGGTCGACACCGGAGAGCGACAAAAATAGAAGAAAATTATGAATAAATAAAATCAGGAGTTCAATGTGAAGAGGCATCTGCAGTTTCTTAGGGGAGATAAATCCAGTGTGCATTGAGTATCGACACTGGGCAAACATTGGAACTCCAAACTACTCACAGCTACACATGACATTCCTAATTATGATTTATAGCAGGGGTCTCAGACTCGCAGCCCGCGGGCCAACTGCGGCCCCCGGGACGATAATTTCCGGCCCTCGTCTTAATATGAAAGATTAATGTATGTGCGGCCCGCAAGGTTGATATGAATGACACTTGTTGTGTGCGGAGCTGAATTAACCAATCACGCTGAGGTATATGGCGGTAGAGGGCAGGACATCAGCCGGGCTGTCCAATGCCTCGCTCACTCATTCATTCATTCCTCTAGTCAGCTGGGCGGAGGAGAAGCCGTGAAGCCGCTGACTCCGCTCGCCCACAGTCCTCCGCTGCTCTCAGCTTAGAAAAGAAGGAGGCGCTGTAATCTGTGATAGAGCCTGTGTCTGTAGGCATCTCCATCATGGTCGATCGCCCTCAGAGACCTGCTGTGTGTTTGTTCTTCTTAGAAACTCTGACCTACTTATTGTAGGCGCGTCGCGAGTGAAACTGAAACTTAAAAGTAAGTGCGTTTACATGAAATTCAGATAACTGCCGTTACGATCAGAAAAGGAGAAATCCCATTGAGCTACGCAAAGAACTCCCGATAGCTATCCGGATCTCTCGGCCACGTATACGCCAAAAGTGCGCATGCGCCACAGCCCCGCGCAACTGAAAGTTAAAGTTAAACTCGAGACTGACTCCAAGTGGAATCACATATTACAGAGCCCCAAATATATCTCTTGCAAAGCCTGCACTGAAGAGATAAGTCGGTGATGAGCACAGACAGTTTCAGGAAAAGTGGGGAGTGCAATATTTCTTTGTTGAGCACAGGGGCACCACAACGTGTCTTAGGCCTCATTTACACTGTCAGTTTTGCACTGAAAAACTTGCGGTGCGCAAGGAATACAATTTGAAACGTCATTATACAACTAGACATGCAGGCACACCATTCAGTGGTCAGAAGTATGTTGAGGCTATATTGAAGCTACAGGAGGAATTTGATCACAGATTTGCAGACTTCAAGACGCACAGAGCCAAGTTTAAAATTTTTGCGGACCCCTTCTCATTTGATGTGCAAGGTGCCTCATGTGCTTCAAATGGAGCTCATTGACCTGCAGTGCAACTCTGCACTCAAAGCCAAGTTCAGGGAGATGAGTGGAGAAGCAGACAAGCTTGGGCAATTTTTAAGAGAGTTGACCCCCAGATTCTTTGAACTTTCCTGAATGTTCAAGCGGACCACGTGTCTTTTTGGGAGCAGATACTTGTGTGAGAAGCTCTTCTCTACCTTGAACTTCAATAAGTCCAAGTACAGATCCAGACTTTCTGATGAGCATCTTCAAGCCTTACTGAGGGTCTCCACTGCTTCCTCCCTCAAGCCAAATGTGGCTCGCCTCTGTGAGAAGCGCTGCCAGGTCTCCAGCAGCAAGAAGTAGGCAAGAGAAGCCAAGTTCAGAACTGTTCAATGTTCTGTTCATGTTCAGAAAGTTAAAGAACTGTTTATACAGACATTTGAAACTGAATAAAAATAATTAATTTTCTCTAGTCAGCCAGTCAGTCAATATATGGTTTCTTCAGTCGTCTGTATCTGCTGTATGATCATTATTATTATTTTATTTATTTATTACTGATTGATTGATTTTTTATTCATTTTTAAATGTATTTATTTCATTCATTATTTTGTGTTAAAAATAAAGATATTTGAGAACATTGGAATGTTTTATCAGCGCTTTTGTTGTGGAAATCCTGTTGCGGCCCAGCCTCACCCAGACTCTGCCTCCAGCGGCCCCCAGGTAAATTGAGTTTGAGACCCCTGATTTATAGTAACTGAAGAGCAGTGGTGGCCTTGTGGTAAGGGACAGGATTGCAGGTTTGAGTCCCAGCTCAGACACTAAGAAAATATTGAGTAAAGTATTGTGCACAGTTCCCAGGGTGCTGATGATAGCTGCCAACTGCTCCACGTGTGGATGGGTTAAGGCAGTGCATCTCAATTATTTTTTGTTACGCCCCCTTTAGGAAGAGGAAAACATTTTGCGCCCCCCACTCACCCCCATGATAAATAGTATCATTTGTCTAAAAATAGTTATTATAAGAACACTGCATAACATTGTATAATTATTAATATTAAAGAAAAGAAAAAAGAAATGTAGTGGCTATACAATTACACTTTATTCTAGTACAGCAAAAAAAACATGTTCCCCGAAGTCACCGCTCCTGGCATGGCACCACTGTTTGAGAAGGACTGGGCTAAGGGCAGAGGTTGTGGTGTGCTCACAAATGCTTACCAGCAACATGAAACATGATGAAAGTGAAAGTCTGTGTTGTTGAGGACGTCATTAAGATGTAAATGTTCAGTGTTAGCTAGAATCAAATGCAATAGAATTTTTTTTTCAGCTGTCAATGTTGCCTCTGCAGTATGTTTGTGCATGTAATGTATCATAACCAGAGGTGTCAAAAGTAATCACATTCATTACTCAGGTAGAAGTATAGATACTAGGGTTTAAAAATACTTCTGTAGAAGGTAAGTCAAGTAAAAGTGTAAAAGTACTGGTTGCAAAACTACTTAAAGTATAAAAGTAAAAGTAATGTAATGTAAAAGCTTTTAAAAAATGCAAATATATTAAAGAACCATTTTCATGGAGCGGAATATATGATGACTAGTGGCCTATAAGTATCGTAATGGTGCAAAAAGTCAAACTTCAGTAGCATGTTTTCAATAACCTTAATTGGAA
>JBBIGC010181289.1:0-14594 GCA_037576955.1 Lepidarchus adonis
ATAGATAGATAGATAGATAGATAGATAGATAGATAGATAGATAGATAGATAGATAGATAGATAGATAGATAGATTAGCGCCGCTAATGTTGAATGTACACGTGTGCGTATGGATTGTACTGTATGTGCATGAGAATCACTGTATCATTAAAGAAAGGAAATATTATCCTCTGCTCCCGCTCTCCACCCAAGCGCAGGTGCAGTTGTTTCTTTCTTTCGCTGTTTTTCTTTGTCGCATTTGCTCTGAGAGTGAATGTGCATCAGAACCGAAGAGCAAACAGTTCACTCTGCGCTGTGGAGGGGATTGAGTTTCAGCAGAGAAGAACCTGCGTGTGTGGCTCTGATACTGTGAAGGGCAGCACGGTGGTGCAGTACAGTAAAACCCCTTTATCTCGCCCCCCTTTATCTCACCAACCCCGCCTCTCTGCATTAAAAATGTCAGGACAGATTTCCTTCCCCCGTTAAGATATGACCGTCATAAAATAATCCACTGTCTGTTCCGTCAATGTTCTAAAAGCGAAGCCAAGTGAACCCGGATTTTTTACTATATCACCATATCACAATATCACTATATCACAATATCACTATATCACTATATCACTATATCACTATATCACTATAACACTATATCACAATATCACTATATCACTATATCACAATATCACAATATCACAATATCACAATATCACTATATCACTATATCACTATATCACAATATCACTATATCACTTTATCACTATATCACAATATCACTATATCACAATATCACTATCACAATATCACTATATCACAATATCACAATATCACTATATCACAATATCACAATATCACTATACCACAATATCACAATATCACAATATCACTATATCACAATATCACAATATCACTATATCACTATATCACTATATCACTATATCACAATATCACAATATCACAATATCACTATATATTATACCCTCATTCTGTATCTGACCCTCATTCTGTTTCTGACCCTTGTTCTGTATCTGACCCTCGTTCTGTTTCTGACCCTTGTTCTGTATCTGACCCTCGTTCTGTTTCTGACCCTCGTTCTGTATCTGACCCTCGTTCTGTATCTGACCCTCGTTCTGTATCTGACCCTCGTTCTGTTTCTGACCCTCGTTGTGTTTCTGACCCTCTTTCTGTTTCTGACCCTCGTTCTGTATCTGACCCTCGTTCTGTATCTGACCCTCGTTCTGTATCTGACCCTCGTTCTGTTTCTGACCCTCGTTCTGTATCTGACCCTCGTTCTGTATCTGACCCTTGTTCTGTTTCTGACCCTCGTTCTGTTTCTGACCCTCGTTCTGTATCTGACCCTCATTCTGTTTCTGACCCTCATTCTGTTTCTGACCCTCGTTCTGTGAAGGAGCCACAGGTTCGACTGCACTGCTGTGTGTATCAGACACAAAGTAGTTGATGTGTGTGTGTGTGTGTGTGTGTGTGTGTATGTGTGTGTGTGTGTGTGTGTGTATGTGTGTAGAGTAGAGGAGAACCTGGAGGAAACCCACAAGAACCTGAGGAGAGCCTGAAAGGCACCTTTGAGGAACATTTTGTGTTGTGTTGTATATGTTGAGGTGTTCCAGGTTTCTCCTGCAGATGTCGCTCTATTGCCAGTTTCTCCACTTGGAATTTTGAACAGAACTTTTATTCTTCTCACAGCAAAGTTCTGCAAAGATGATAGTTTCTCCTAATAGCTAATGACAGGTCATTCCAGTGACCCTTAACACAGCCCTGAATCCACCAGTATTGCTCAGGGGGCATGAATGATGGGTAAACTATGTAAATGGGAAACAAAACTGGTCTTAAGAGAGAACCTTGTGGAACCCCAGGGTTCTTCATTCAGTCCACTGCTTCTGGTGAAACCAGCTTCCAGCAGAATCGGAGGTGAAATGGACCAAAGTGTTGTAATGTTGATAATTAATTATAGACCAGTGAGCCACTTCCTAAGGACCATTTGTTCAGCTCCGCTGACCGTACAGGTGATCACTGGAGTTTCTAGTTACAGACCAGAGTCCATCTGTTCTTCTGCTCCATCTGCGTCTGCCCCCCATCCACCCCAGAACTGGACAATGACCAACACCAAAACCAGGGACAGTTCTTTCTAAGTTTAACTGAGCAGCTATGTTACACACTAACACATTCATCAAATTTCATCTCAAATTTTACAATATTTAAAAAAGGGGGTGGGGGCAGTGGGCGGCGACGTAACAATGAAACTTCGTATGTTGAGTATTACGTAAGTTGGGCGGCGACGTAACCATGAAACTTTGTATGTTGAGTATTACGTAAGTTGGGCGGCGAAGTAGCAATAAAACTTCGTATATAGAGTATTACGGAAGTTGGGCAGCGACGTAACAATAAATCTTCGTATATTGAGTATTACGTAAGTTGGGCAGCGACGTAACCATGAAACTTCGTATAAGTATTATGTAAGTCTGGCAGTGATGTAGCCAGTAAACTTTATATGTTGAGTATACGTAAATCATACTCATCAAACGAAGTTTCATTGTTACGTCACTGCCCACTGCCCACACCCCCTTTTTTAAATATTGTAAAATTTGAGATGAAATTTGATGAATGTGTTAGTCTGTAACATAGCTGTTCAGTTAAACTTAGAAAGAACTGTCCCTGGTTTTTGTGTTGATCATGTGTTGGTCAACTTACGTAATACTCAACATACGAAGTTTCATGGTTACGTCGCCGCCCAACTTCCATAATACTCTATATACGAAGATTTATTGTTTCGTCGCTGCCCAACTTACGTAATACTCAACATACAAAGTTTCATGGTTACGTCGCCGCCCAACTTCCGTAATACTCTATATACGAAGTTTTATTGTTACATCGCTGCCCAACTTACGTAATACTCAACATACAAAGTTTAGTTTCAGTATAGATCTTTCAGTATCGACGTTTCAGTATTGATCTTTCAGTATCAATGTTTCAGTATCGACATTTCAGTATTGATCTTTCAGTATTAATGTTTCAGTATCGACGTTTCAGTATTGATCTTTCAGTATCAATGTTTCAGTATCGACGTTTCAGTATTGATCTTTCAGTATCTGTGTTTCAGTATCGATGTTTCAGTATTGATCTTTCAGTATCGGCGTTTCAGTATTGATCTTTCAGTATCCACGTTTCAGTATTGATCTTTCAGTATCGACGTTTCAGTATTGATCTTTCAGTATCGACGTTTCAGTATCGGTGTTTCAGTATCTATACTTCTTCTGATGTTTTCTTGTAGCTTTCTAACTCACCCTTCTATTTATTTCTTTTTGTCTTTACTGATAATTTAGTTTTCGTTTAAAGTTTTTAGCAGAGTAGTTCTCTTTAATTAACTTTACATTACTTTACATTACTTTACACCTTCTGTCCTGCACAGTCTGGAGTGGATCAGGATTCCTTTCACTGCTTGTTGTACGTGTATAACTGGGCGATAACTTTAGCCCAAAATTGCGGATCGTCCAATAGGAATGTCCCTCAGCCCGTTTCCTATTGGCCAGGCTTGACTTTGGCCTTAATTAGTCTAAAGTGAGAAATCCTGCTTTCTAAAATCCACCCAGGATTTCTCCGCGTGTTCATTTCTCATCGTCCAATAGGAACGCTCGTCGCTCGTCAGTCTTGACTTTGGGCTTAAGTTATGCGGCTGTTTTGTGAAACACCGCCGAACAAAGGTGATGCACTGATGCCAAACATCTACTCAAATCCACCTCTTTGTCAATCACGCACTTGTCCATACCTGTCCATACCTGTCCGCGCGCGCGCTTCCACCGTAATGACGGAACATGACGCGCACTAAGAAAATAAACCACGCCCCTTTTAAAATCTATTTAGTCACATGACCATGACTCGTGAAGTATATATATGAACTTATTGTATTTATTTATTTATGTATATGTATGTATTTATTTATTTCGCGCTGTACACAGGAACTGCCGCGACGCAGTTTGGGTGGAGAGTCTTGGGTGGAGGTGTAGCTCGCGCCCTCCTCCTCCTCCTCTGCAGACCTGTCCGGCCGGTTTTTAGAGGGTGGTCACATCCAGGCGGAGAGAGAAAGAGACGCGCACGCAGACAGGAACACACAGGCTCGCGCGCGCGACTGAAGCAGGGGAAGAAGGATGAAACACTGAGGGGTGCCAATACTTTCTGCAAGGACGTTAAAAGTTAGAAGTGACCCCGGAAAGCAGGTATGAGGTCATTTAGCTTTGTTTTCTTCGGCTTCCAGGTGTGGTGGCGGACGTGTTCAGTGTGTGTGTGTGTGTGTGTGTGTGTGTGTGTGTGTGTGTGTGTGTGTGTGTGTGTGTGTGTGTGTGTGTGTGTAGACCATAATGAGGTTGTTTGAATGAAGTACAGACATGAGCAGACACCTTCTCAGGCCCAAAGCATTGTCCAGAACTTCAGACCTGCACTGGGTTTCTACCATCTACCTTCTCATCATCAGCAGAAGCAGCAGCAGTTACTTAGGCTCAGTTCTTCTCCACCAAAACACTCAGGTGGGAATTGAAGCCAAACCCCAGAGACCAGGCCGTTCTCCTCACTGACGTTCTGTAGGGTTCCTCTGGTTTCAGAGGTGTGTTTAGTTTTTCTCCAGCACGTATAGTAGTTGTGATGAAGCTGATGATCTATGATGTTTGGTAGAGTCAGTCTGGCCCAGCTCCTCTGGAACGGCGCTGCCAGAGCTTTCTGGACCATAAGTCTCTTGTACATGAGGTAGGAGTTCAGAAACTGCTGATTCAGAGCAGAAACTGGGATGAAAATCCACTTCCTCTTTCCAGCTTGAGATCTTTCCAGAACATCTAGGTGAGTGAGGAGCAAGGAGAACGTTCTCACCAGGATGTTCAGTCAATGGGGAGATGGTAGAAAGGTTTCTGGAATGAGAGGATCATGCAACTACTTCTGGATGCGATACGGCCATAATCAGACCCAGAGGAGGAAGAAGATCAGACTGAAGAAACGGTGTGAGAATCTGTGACGTCGCACTGAAGAGATTGAACAGTTTCCTTCATTGGTGCTGATGCGCTGTAGATGCGAGTGCAGTGTAAACTCACATTAATCCTCACACACAAAGCTGAACACAGATCTGCTGTTCTGCTCTTTTCTTAGGTGTAACTTGTGTAGGACTTTTTGAGTTCCAGCTCCATGAGAAACCACTAATGAACTTAACCAAGAGTTTCAGAGCTAAGATGATATTGAGGATGTGGAGTTGGGTAGGATAGTTTAGGGGTGGGCGATATGGCAAAAACATCATATCACGATACTTAGAAATTTTACTGATGTACGATATATCATAAGATACGGTTTTACGACAAATCCCTTTTGTTAGTCTCCAGGTCCCGTCTAAAAAAGCGCTTTAGTAGAGCGTTTTCGGTCTGGAATGATCTACCACTCCAAGTCAGACAAGCTCTTAGCGTGTACGTTTTTTAAATCCACACTTTTATTCATTAGCTTTTAATTTGCAGTAAATAGCCTGCAGTGTTAATTTTGTTTTATTGTCTAATTGCTTATTTTATTTTTTAATTTAAAATGATTACTTTCTGATTGTAAAGCACTTTGGTCGACTTCGGTTGTTTTTAAATGTGGTAAAGAAATAAAATTGCTATGGTATAAGATTGAGCAAATTAAAATTTTTGCTGTGTTAGCCGTTAGCTCGCCCCCGTTGGTCCGGGCCCTAAATGTGGCGAGAGGTGGGGGTGGCGAGCTATTGTAATGGATCACAGGGGGTCGTGGTTTTGGTGCTGGTTTCCTTTTTTGCTGTATTTTTCTGTCATATGTGGTAGGAGAATGTAGTTGAACACCTGCTAACTGCTTCACGGTAATACTGTGCTCCCACCAGAGACAGGGGTTCGCTATATGCGCTGCTCGTTCAAGTTGCCGCATGGCGCTAGCATGCTAATAAACCCTCCGCGGGTTTGACTGTATATTGAGTACAGTGGTTTTGATTTTGTGTTTCTCACACTCAGTGTAATAACTTTACTTAAACAAGAGTTCTGTTTGAGATGAAACATACTCCAGTACAGACAATATCACGATATGCTCAGGAAAATGTATTGTGACCACAATATATCACGATAAGGATAAATATCAAATTGCTCAGCTCTAGTGTACATTTAACATGCTAACATGCTAACTGCTAAATCCTTCACACTAGGTACCGTACAACACTATTGACCATATCCACCTGACCGGTGACATGACATTGACTAGTTATTTCCCCCATCTGTCGCGGGGAGTAGTAGGCAGCGAGTAAACAGTCAGTTCTTGAAGTTCATGTGCTAGAAGCAGGAGTATGAATGGTCTTATTGTGATGATCTCCATAACAGCAGGTTTTGTGAAGTGTTCCAGGTCTGCAGTATTCAGTACTTAGCAGCTGGTGAAACATGGGCACCCAAGTCAAGTTGATGCATGTGGGAAGTGAAGGTTGGTCTGATTCCTCCTGTTGTACAGAATGTTGATGGTCTATTCGGCAGGTGGTCTTTTATGGCTGGTTGGTGTGTAGACTGAAGGTCAGTAAGGGTCGTCTACCTGCCTTTACTGAGTCAATATTTTAGGTTCATCCATCAGGTGTGACGTGTGGTTTACTAAACATGCCGTGTCCTTGGCACAGAACCAGTATACATGTCTCTACGCTCTGCAGAACCGCACTTGCTCATTTGTAATAATAGTTTAGTCATAGCAGTAATCTTTACCCTAGTTCCATTTAGCTCCAGTGTTTCCTAACACCTTCTTTACAATGGAGGCCTAGTGATTAGGACCTTGCCCTTGTGATCAGAGGGTCCCAGGTTCAAGTCCCAGCCCAGGCACCGCTGGGGAACCCTTGATCAAGGTACCGTCCTGCTACACTGCTGTTGATGCTTCATGGGTGGATGCAGAGGTCACAGGGAGTGTCGGAAACATTGAATGATTGAATGTTTTTAAGGTGACTCTGTCTTATCTATACACTACCTGTCCAAAAGTTTGTAGACGCCTGCTTAGGGCTGCACAATATGGACCAAATAGGAGTATTGCGATTGTACTGCTACATATTGTGGTTGCAGTGCATTTCAACATATTAAGGAAATTAAAAATGCATGAAAAATATTGTCAACGCTTCTAAATCTACGTTTTTGTGATGCCACTAAACCAACACATTTGCATGCATTTCTCTATCCAGCAGTTTGGACCCACACATTCATGTTCATGTACAGGGCAGCCAATCAGAAAAGAGATTATTTTACATTCAGTCTTAAAGGCACAGTTACTAACAGCCTGTGGTGGACAAGCCCGAACTAATGTCATTTTAAAAAATGAAGCACAGGGAAAATGTAGAGTATGGGCCCTTCAACCAATCAGGGAATTTATAGCTCAAAGACTGGCCATGATTTTTAAATTGTATTACATGAGCACCTTGATTTATCAGAACACCCAGAGTCATGTCACAAAAGCTGGAAATGCTAAGCAGGAAGATTTCTAAAGATAACAGTAAAACATGGTGGTGGTAGTGTGAAGGTCTGGGGCTGTTTTGCTGGAAGACTTGCTGTGATAAATGGAACCATGAATTCTGCTGTCGACCAAAAACTCCTGAAGGAGAATGTCCAGCATCTGTTCATCACCTCACAATGAAATGAACTTCTGCTGCAGGATCCAAAACACACCAGCAAGTCCACCTCTTGATTGGCTGAAGAAAAAAATGAAGACTTTGGAGGAGCTGCTCCATTCTAAACCTCAATGCTAGTTAATGGAGATGACTGAAGCCCTGTGTGTGTGACTGAGCACCTGTGCCTCTCCAATTAACAGTAAAAGGTTTCCTTCTTTTCGGGGCCTCTGGCGAGTGGCACTGCTTTGTCTTGTGACATTTCACTGAGTGATAATTGAAGCAGGTCTTTTGGTGCCGTCCTGTGTTTGATCCCCACCCTGTCTCCTCTTTCACACCCCCCCCAAACCTTTTTAATCTTTCATGGAGGATAGTGTTGCCTGAAGGGGCAGCAGGACACACAGACATGTGTTGTGTAGACACTGCTGACCTGTCCGAGGTTCCCAGCCCCGGTCCGGGAGGCCCACCCTGCTCTGCGCATTTTTGCCGCCCCCCCCCCCGAGCTGTTGGGGAGCAAGCTGGTATATGCAAGCAGGGCTGGGACTAGAGCGGTGTTCAGGCCTCTTTTTTTTTTTCCGTCCGAACCAACAGAACAGTGAACGAACCCGACGGAGCAGTGACTTGTCCATGGTGGAGGTTGGAGTCTGACTGTTTTTGAGTTTTGCAAACAGGTGTCTTTTATACAGATAACGAGTTCAAACAGGTGCATTAATACAGGTAACGAGTGGAGGATAGAAGAGCTTCTTAAAGAAGAAGTAACAGGTCTGTGAGGGACAGAATTCAAGCTAAAATTTTCTGCACCATTATACGAATAAATTAAAAAAATCAGACAATGCGATTTCCTGGAACATTAGATTCTCATCATTTTAAGTGGAAGAACTTGCAGAATCAGTAGCTGACAATTTCTTTTTCCCTCACTGTAGTACATCACTTCATAGTCTCTTTCTATTGGCTGAGGATAGAGCTGGAATCGATTAGATTGATGGACCAATGACAGCTGACAGTTCAGACATTAGAGCTACAGAAGTTAGATTTTTTTTTGCTTCTTTAGCTTTTGGACTATTAGTGCTGGGATCGGCTCCAGCTACAGAGAAGTGTGGGTCTGTTTCTCTGGAGCACATCTGATATGTTCTTCAAAGTAAAAGATAACAGACACCAGCAGAGACGTTCAGACTTGTTTAAAGGAGAAGACCTGCTTCTTCAATTTCGTGGGCATGTGACTGAATTTGGATTTTAGATATTTTACATATTTTAGACTATACCACCCCCCCATCCACCCCACTTGCCCCCATTTCAATCACTCTGACCCAAACCCAGCTCGTCCTGAAGCACCTCGCACGCTGTAACAGGGATGGATGCTCTAGCTAGAGTTGCCACAGCCATACATAATCACTAATCACTTAAGCCACGTGACTGAAAACGTCCTGCTGGATGAATTGGAATTTTACACATGCGGTACTGATGCTTCCCAAGTTATGATGGCTCTGTTGTTGTTGTTTTTATGAAATTTGAGATAAAACACGACACAATTGTAAATATTCTTTACGTTTTGCCCCAGCGTAACAGCGTGTGGGGTATGATGCATTGGGACGCATCAAGTTTGTATACATCTCCCACCTTGTGAAATGTCTCACCCTCACTCCGGGATTGTCAGAGTTCAGTTGTCTCTGTGCTAGATCCTATTTTTGTACATTTTCAAGTTACGATATTTTTACGTTACGATAAAATCATCAGAACGCATCCAAATTGGGGAATATCAGTGTTCATATTATTGTATTTTTATGAAATTGCAAACATGACACCAGCCAGATTATGCTACTTGGCTCAAATGTGGCCCAAAACCAAAACCCCCAAACGTGTCTACTTCAAGCTATAATTGCCACAATGAACTATCAGCCACAACATTAAGACCACTTGCCTAATAGTGAGCAGGTTCCCTCATCCTGCTGAAACAGTTTGCCCTGTATGTTCTGACCCCATGTGCTCCTCTCACAACATGCATCAATGAACCTTGGGTGCCCATGATTACTTTTGGCAGGTTTTGCACAACTGGGACCAACTCCACAAGACCTGTTTCTTCTGGAGCTTCTCAAGATCACAATCCACCACAATAAGGCCTCAGATCCAAATCTCAGAATACTACCATCGACTTTAAGAACTGACTGTTCACTTGCTGCCTGACATATCCCACCCCCCTGACAGGTGCCACTGTAATAAATAACTAGACAGTCGATGTCCTGGCAGATGCTAATGTTCTGGCTGGTCTTTAACAAGGCTGCGAGGTTCTTTCTGTTCCAATATTTTAACCAAAGGAAACATGATCTATACAGATGATTATGAAAGGATGGACTGTCCAATTAAATGCATCGTATTATCCCAAACATCGCAGCTGCCCAATCAACAGCGAGGTCCAAAACTCACCCAGTTTTGACGGTTTAAGCCGCTGGCATCATTACCACACTGTGGTATTAGAAGATGATCCACCATTCTGGTCATAATGGCCAAACTTATGCCCCACCCACCCTGCTCATCTCTCGAAATATCTGTAAGAGCTCACTCACCTTTTAATGTTCATGGCTCACTTCTGTCGTAAGTCAAAATGTGTAAACCCTCATTGACCCATATTTTAAGGTCTGGCATGTGCGTTATGTCGTCTTAACACTCGTTAATCGTGTTCTTTTATCCTTGAATTTTAGTGTCATCGATGCAATTTTTCTGGCATGTTTAGAAAATCACACCGTGACCTCAGCCATCACAATACTGATAATAGATCATAATCATAATCGCCCGCTCCTGAGGGCTTTAAAATGAGGCCAATTGCGTAGCACGTCTATTGGACTGACCTGACGTGTGGCCTAATTTATCTGCTTAACTTTCTCAGATGTTCTGTTAGAGCAGTAATCTCCATTTTGAAATGTATATTTCTAGGAAGTCGGCCATGTTGGTTCTTCGTGTAGAAGAGGTGCTCAGCTCCAGTAGTGAGGGTGTTTGAGATCGGGAGCTACCAAACTGTGCTGGACACCGACCCTCCAAGATCCACTTTAGTGTAGATGTATGATATTATTAGTTCTGGAGCATAGACGAGCAGATACAAGGTGTTTCAACACTTTTGGTTCACCTTTAGATCAATGGAGGCCGTCTGCTGCCCCATGTTAGATACCAACACTACATCATGGGTGTGCTTATTTGCATATCAGTGTAAGTGTCGTTCCTTTATTGCACATGTGAGTTTCCTTGTGGAACTCGTTATTCGTTTATTCACACCATTCAGACACGAGAGCTACAGGCATTAGAACATCATTTGCATCAGAGCATCAGCGTTACAGGGGGTGTGGAGTTCTGCACCCAGTGGGTGTCATATTTTCATAAACAGAGAAAAATCAAAAAGGTTCTAAAACTTTCAAGCACCGCTGTGCTTTTTGCACTTTCCACAGTGTCTTGCAGTGGCTGCAACATATTGTATAGCTCCAGAATAAAGGTGGAGACAAAAATATCAGGAAATACTTGTCATGTGTATTTAATTATAATTTAATCAAAATAAATACAATTTTAAATGTTTTTATATAAAATCCTTTCTTCCATAAATGTATATATTTTAAAAACATAATATATTTAAAAACAAAATATATATATTTATTGACAATTTATCATTTGGAACAGATGAAAGATGAAAAAAAGTTCTCCCCATTTTCTATCTGTTTTTTATCTTTGTGTGAGTGATGGTGGGGGGAGAGGGAGTGCCTCCTCATGCACCCAGAGAGCGAAACCAATTCTGTTCTTGGCCATGAATGACTATATCATGATCTGAACAGCTTCACTATGCAAAGTTCTATTGTGAAAAACAAAGTTAAGAACGTTTCCTTTCTTCCAAAAAAGTGTCAGAATTTCCCTGTTGCTTTTACTCAGAAGAATGGAGGTCTGGTGGTTAAGGCCTACACTGCTACACTGCTCCCCGGGTTCGGTTGATCGCCGCCCACTGCTCCATGTGTGGATGGGGTTAAAGAGCACATTTTGCGGTGGTGCATTTTGTACGATGGGCTGTGTTCACAATCCCAAACAGGGCTGTGTTCACAATCCCAAACAGGCAAATGTTTTTAATAACCACTAACTGTAACCAGTGGGTCGAGGACGTAGTCAGGACTGATTTTGGGTTCTTACACACATTTTTACTCCCTTCCTTTAGAATTAGATTAGCTTTAGATGATTAGCTGCTAACTATGCGACTTGTTTGCTGGAGTTTAGCAGTAGCGCATGGAGACCGAACATTCGCGGTGACGCGATGACTCTCTCTCTCTCTCTCTGTTTCACTCTCTCTGTTTCACTCTCTCTCTCCATACCTCTCTGTTTGTTTTCTATGTCCCACTCTGTCTCTTTTCAATTAATCTCTCTCTTCTTCCTTCCCTCCTAGCTGCCTTTCTCCTTTTTTCTCTTTTTTGTCTCTTTTTTTCTTTATATCATATCTCCCTTCCCCATGTCTTTCTTTCTTTCTTTCTTTCTTTCTTTCTTTCTACATCTTTTTTCAAATTCACTCTCTCTCTCTCACTTTCTCTCTCTCTCTCTCTCTCTCTCTCTCTCTCTCTCTCTCTCTCTCTCTCTCTCTCTCTACCTCTCCATTTGTTTTCTATGTCCCACTCTGGATTGGTTGTACTGTACGTCAATCAACTGCCAAACACCACAGTGGAGATGGCTAACACCCTCGGTTCACTTGCGTGTAGTTTATTTTGATAGGCAGAGCTCTGTGATCGACTAGCAATGCCTTTACGATTAACCGGTAGCTCAAAATCTACATATTGGACACTACTGACCTATGGAATCACACATTATTAGCAGCTCTGTCAATAGTGTGTCCAAAGATGGTCATTCAGTGAACCTCTCTCTCTCTCTTTCTCTCTCTCTTTTGCTTAGTAAATTGTTTTTCATATGGACTTTGCAAACAAATGGCTTATTTAGAGACTCTGGCGGATTTGAATTTTCTGACTTGAGTCAAATGGGTGAGAATTTGAATCGATCCAATGAATGACAAAGTAGATTTAGACGACGTGTCCTCAGCCAGATCTGTCTTGCTGAAAGACTCATTAGACAGCTCCTTAAACAAATTCCCCACAGTGTTTTCTTAATGCTTCTCCAGGAAGTGGTTCGTTGTACAGGCTTTGCTTGAGGATCTGCCCTAACATCTCATACTGGTTACTGCTGGAATGTGACATCTCACCCTTTCACTGACGGGTGAAGTAAATATCATCATGAACAGTCAGTTCTTGAAGGTGATGTGCTGGGAGCATGAGGCCTTGTTGTGAAGACTAGAACATCTCCAGAACACTCCACCTGGTGATGCATGTGGGGTGTGAAGGTGGTGTGATCCCTCCTGTTGTCCAGAACGTTAATGCTGACTAGCTCTAGACGTGCTCCACAGTCAGCATGACTGGAACCTACGTAGTATTAGATAGGTGGTCTTAATGTTATGGCTGCTCAGTGTCTGTGAAGACTGTTTTAATGGAAAAACACTGACAGACATCGCCCCCATCACACAGAAGGAGATTATTGGTCTTGGAGATGTTCACACCTACAGGAAGTACCTTCAGGAGAGGGGCGGGGCCTGCAGGAAGCAGGGCATGATGGGATCACGTACGCTTTTCATAATTTGGTCATAAACATCGTCTTGCGGTTCCTTGAATTTGACGGACGACTTCAGAGTAAAAACTTCTCGAGTTTGGTTGGTATCTTTGTGTAACTGACCCTTCTTCACTCTTACGAATTCATCAGGAAAAAATCTGATCTAATCACACACAGAATCGGACATTACAGTGGCGATGGGACATCTGATTGATGTTCTCCTCCATGGAAATGAGCAGGTCTGGAAGGGGCCTGTGATTGGTGTGTTCTCTGAGGGGGAAGACTGTGAGTCGCTCGGACGGGCAGCAGGTGAATAGATTGGAGGAGTGAACCTGGACTGGAGTTTCACCTTGAACAGATCACTGAATATTCACAAGGTCAAAGTACAGGATGGTGCACCACCACCCCTGAGCATGGAGCTCCACTGCTCCACACCAGATGCTGTGATGGAGCTGGTTTTGTAATCAGCATCACATTGTGGAGGGAATCCTTCGTTAGCTGTGACCTGCTGGGATTCCTGACGTAGCAAAGGTGACGTAGCAGCTGTCGTACAGGCCCCATCGCCGCTCCAGCCATTAATAGAACATAGAAGAACTCAGAAATAGCTTTCTGCTATAAAAAACAAAAACACATCACAGACTTGCTCCACCCAGTGCTGGAGCAGACCAACCCGACGGAGGGAATGTGGGGAATTTTCCTGGATGATGATCACTTCCCTGTGTTGCTGTGTCATTTAAAGCATGTGAGAGAATGGAGCTTTATACCCTTCTTTCTTTTCTTTCTTTCTGTCTGTCTGTCTGTCTGTCTGTCTGTCTGTCTGTCTGTCTGTCTTTTTCTTTCTTTCTTTCATTTTTTTAGTTTATTTCTTTCTTTTTTTCTACATACATCTTTTTTAAACTCCTCTCTCTCTCTCTCTCTCTCTCTCTCTCTCTCTCTCTCTCTCTGTTTTGCTTATGCTTCCACCTCACCCACCCCTTGTCTCTTGCCACCCCCACCCGTTACTGTTGTGTTACCGCGGGCGAGTCACTGAAACCGGTTTGCTTTGTGTTTATGCTGAGTTGAGGGTGAGGTCGCTCCTTTAGGGAGTCGCTCGTCCAGGACGACTCTCGGGTTATAATGTGTGTGTGTGTGTGGGGGGGGGGTGCCAAACATGTAAATTATTATTATAATATTAATACAAATACTATCTTATAATTTATTAAAAATTATAATAATTGATCATTTTAATTTATTTATTATATTTTATTCATGAATTTGATAGAGTTTTGTTTAATGTAAGGAAATGAAACTAAACACCACACAGAGCATTATATTTGTTCAGTTTACTGGTGTGAGGATGATCTTCAGCTCTGGTAGGATGTTGGTGGAGCAGCAGGTCTTAACTGAAGTCTAGGTTT
>JBBIGC010181299.1:0-14594 GCA_037576955.1 Lepidarchus adonis
GCACTATTAACCCCCATCTCACCCACCAATCCACACACACTGCACTATTAACCCCCATCTCACCCACCAATCCACAAGAACTCTTATAGTGAATGAAACAAACATCTCCGCAATAACAGCGAAAAACAGCACAAATACACACACACACACACACACTGTACTACTAACCCCCCATCTCACCCATCACATTAACTGTTATTTAACACTGAATGAAACAGAAAAAATACAGTGTCGAGGACCCCCTGTACACAGTTCTTTTGGTTAATTAGCACAGTCTTGCTCATCACCACCCTCCCTACACACCTCTTTTCCCCAGTGGTTTGGAAACCTAGTGACGATGCAATGGTGGAATGACCTGTGGCTAAATGAGGGCTTTGCCAAGTTCATGGAGTTTGTGTCTGTCAACATCACCCACCCTCAGCTGCAAGTGGTAAATCAGAGTAATTTGAATCACTCCCTTGATGACAACTGAAAAACATTCCTTAAATGTGCGATTACGTCTTGTTTCTGCTTTAGAGTGATTACTTCTTAGAGAAATGTTTCACTGCCATGGGGGTGGATTCTCTAAGCTCATCCCATCCCATCTCAACACCTGTGGAGAATCCAGCTCAGATCAGGGAGATGTTTGATGATGTTTCCTATCAGAAGGTACAGCAATAATAGACTTGTTTTCTTTCATGAATGTTTGGATCTCTGTTCTGTTCCTGTAATCAGTGCTTCATATAACTTTCTTCAGGGAGCCTGTGTTTTGAACATGTTAAGAGATTTCCTGACCCCAGAAGCCTTTAACATGGGTATTAAACGATACCTGAAGAAGCACAGCTACAGGAACACTGTGAATGCAGACCTCTGGGATAGTCTAACAAATGTAAGTCAGTCTTCATTTAGGGATGGATTAATGACTAGAGCTTCTTCTGCAATGAGAGAACTCATTTTATTGTAAAGCCACAACAAGAAACAATGATTTTAAAGAAAAACATGTTAAATATTGTGCCCCCCATCTGCACCACCCAGAAATTATTTTGAACACAACTTATGATGAATACATTGTAAATGAAGCATTTTTATCATCTTCAATGTTAATGTTAAGATAATTGGAGAGTGTAGAAACGCTCTTGATGTAATCAATGAATTACAGTTTCACTGGGGTAGAAATATGAGGTGACATAGAGGGCAAATTCTTTAACCATCCATCAACATGGAAAAAAATTGAGAACATACATCGAATAAGTAAGAAGTTTGTTGACCTACAGTCAGGAAATGTTTTTTTAAAAATATAACCACTCACCTAAATGCCCATTTTTGTTGTTAGAGAAATAAAAAAAAAATGTAGATTAGTCTGAAAGAGCAAATTTACAAGAAACTCTTTTGTTTGAACGGCAAAGGGGAGGTTGTACAAAGTATTAAAGGCAGGGATGCCAATAATTGTAGCACATGTTTCAAATAAAGGTTAGGTTTTGTAGAATTTTTACTAATATTTCCAAGGGGTGCTAATAATTGTGGAGGGTGCAGTAGCTAATTGAGTCCAAATACAACATCAATTTGTAACAATATCAGACTCAATTTATTTAAAATTCTGTGACTGTAGTTTCACTCACGTACATCAGCTCATACATTTCTTGACCAGTTTTGTGTATTGTGTATCTGACAAAACAATAGTTTAACCCAGTACAGGTGACCATGGCCCCTGATCATGTGGCCATAAAACCCACATTGATAAAAGCTTCCCTTCCTTCTGCATTACTTCAGAGTCAAACTGCATAGTAATAATTGTAGCTGGTGTTTCTAGGGTCACAGAATTGGTAAATCTGGGACCACGAAACATATAAGGCCCTCTGATACATTTATAACTCTGCATAACTGTAAGCCGTATCTTTCAGTCTCCAAAAGCAAAAGCTTCATTAAACAAAACGTTTTGTTTCCGGCTTCAAGGACAGACAGAACATCATCTCGATCTAAGCACGTACAAACATACATCACATCACCTGACTCTCCAAACTCCATACTCTGTGGCACTAACTAAATCTGGATAAATCACACACCCATCACTCACCAAATGACACGCCCACGACACACCCATCTATTCGGGATTTCATAAGACTCCTGACAAAATTCAGTCTGTGTGCTCAGACTTCAAACTCCCCTTTGGATGTTTGAGTTCCACCTCTTTCTCTTGCTCATCCCACTTACAGGAGACTTTTGTTTTCCACAAAACGTTTAACTTGTAATTTTTCTCTCTGTCTAATCAAACCTTTGATAATCAGTTTGGTGACCTGACCTCTCCTTGAAGAACTTTGGGTCTGCAGTTTGATTACCTGTTGCTGTAATGAAACACTGTTGCTTTAAGTGATTTGAATGCACAAGTCAGAGAGGTGTCGTCTGTTCCCTTTTGTCTCAACTCAAGCCATTCATTAAAAATGGACTTGTGGGTTTTTTCCCCCCAGATCTGTCATTCCACTGATTTAGACCATGGGAGACTGAAACTGGATGGATTCTGCTCAGAAGCCAAGTCCGGAACTTCTGCCTCTGTATGTTATTACTGTCACTTCATTGTGGGCACAAGTGATGGAAATACTCTTGCACATCACAAAATTAATATTAATAATTACATTTAATTATTTTTTAGACTGCAAAATGGCCAACTGTTCCATCTGTGATTAAAAAAGACATTGTCAGAACTGTTTTGATTTTCTTTATTTAAACCCTTTGTCTTTAAAATGTCCATTAAAATTATTACTATATTAACAGAAATGGTACATGGAGGATGACCTGAATGTGAAGGCTATCATGGATACCTGGACGCTGCAAGAGGGGTTTCCCATAATCAGTGTGGAGGTTAATGGTCGAGAGGTCAAACTGAAACAGGAGAGGTACCTCAAAGGTGCAGATCCTGCAGTGAATTCAAGGTAAAGATATACAATATCTTTTCTTTTTTTAATGCTAACAGTTTATAAATGTACTTATTTATTTCTACCTCTAAACAAAGCTTCCTTTGGCAAGTGCCTTTGACTTACATCACCAGCAACTCCAGCTCTGTCCAGCGCTTTCTGCTAAAAACTAGACAAGGTATGTGCTCTAATTCTTTAAAATAAGTATATATTCCAATAGTAGCTCCGGCCTTTATTTAAGAATTACGTTTAATAGAGACAGGTGTTTGTTAAATTCACCTTATTCACCTCACAGACGAATGATGAAAATGTCATGCAGCTTTTTCGCATTTATTTTGACAGAAGATAAAACACCTTATTGGAAATCGGTATCTATTTGACACGACAGCTCTTCAAACTTGCTGTTTATTGGAAACTGGCGTCAATAAGAGACGAGCTATTATTAAAAGATATACAGTATTACAAAAAATGTAATTCAAAATGTTGAGATCTGTCTTTTTTTTCTTCAGATATGTTTTATTTGCCAACGGAAGTAAAGTGGATCAAATTTAATGTGGACATGCGAGGGTATTACATTGTCCATTACGAGGCCGGAGGCTGGGACGATTTGACAAATCAGCTACAACGTAATCACACGGTTTTCAGTGGAAACGACAGAGCCAGTCTCATCCACAACATCTTTCAGCTGGTCAGGTGAGAACTGTTTTCAGGTTCCTTTTTGAATAGCAGGCTTACAGACATATACAATAACTCAGACCTTGATTCACATTTTGTTGTAGCAGAAAACGTGTTTAGACTTAAATATCCTCATTTATTTCCTGGAGGAATTAAATAAGACAATCCCTGCACTGCAATTCTGGCACCTTCAACTATTTTTTTTTTTTACATTTCTTGTCCTGAAGGGCTCGGTGTCCAGCAAAATTTGGTAAATTTGGTAAAACTTTGGTTGCTTTTCCTTATGACTACATGACCACCTTTAATGATAAAATCTTCAGACTATAATCTGTTTGCATGTGTACATTCATGGAAATGTAGCAGATTTTATGGCCCTTAGTGGATCCTAGTGCGAACACACAGCGCAATATATTCCCACTATGAAATCGAACTAATTCTTCAATCTATTTAATTCATCTCAGCATTGGAAAGGTGCCTCTGGACAAGGCCCTGAACCTGAGCCTGTATCTGAGGTACGAGACTGAGATCATGCCAGTGACACAGGGCTTTGGTGAGCTGGTGCCTCTTTACAAACTTATGGAAAAGAGGAATATGACAGTACTGGAGCATCAGCTGAAGGTGAGTGGTTGAAGAAAATATACATTCTAACCAATTTGATCCTATTAGCATTCAGGATTCAAAAGAGGTTTATTGTCAATATACACAGTGTATTGAAATGCTGTTTCACACAGGCTCCACATGGTGCAATGTAAAATAAAATATATTAAATATCTAGATTATGCTCAAATACTGTATACTAAATAAACAATACATATACAACCATAAAAATAGCTATAAATCTATAAAAAAACATCTCTGTACACTAAACATAGGGACATAACAAGACCTATTACACATTATTATCACTGAGCCCTCATTATTTATTTAATAGTTTCTCTAAATGTGTTTGCAGAGATACTTAGTGAATCTGTTCCAAGGATTGATTGACACCCAGACATGGAGTGATGAGGGCTCGGTGTCGGAGAGGATGTTGCGAAACTATCTGCTTCTTTTCGCTTGTGTACGCCGTTACGCTCCCTGTGTCCACACTGCCCAGGAGCTCTTCCACAAATGGAAGGATTCAGAAGGAAGGATGAGGTCTATTTTTGTCTTATTTCACTCGTATACTTGGTTCGACTTTTAGGCCTAGCGTTCTGCATCCTGTTCTAGTCTCTGTACCTTTGTGAGCGACGAAGGCTTGGACTAATTCTGGTCCTTCCACTAGGCTACCTGCCGATGTCCGCCTGGTGGTGTTCACTGAGGGGGCGCGGACAGAAGAAGGCTGGGACTACCTCTTGGAGAAGTACCAGTACAACATGTATCCTTCTGAGAAGGGCCACATTAAAGCAGCACTGTCCTACAGCCCTCTAGCCCACAAGTTACAGCGGTTCGTACGTTTATGCATGTTGCAGATGTTCTTCTCCAAGTGACTTATTCGTCTACAGATGTAGACAAATTGTACATCATCTGGATTGTAACCTGATCTGGTTTTAACCACATGAGTTTACACTTGTGACTAAAATGCTTCTCCGGACTAGTCAGACTGAAATCTGATTGATAAATGGCAAGAAGGAATTCAGTTCATGCTACAACCAGTTCCATGTGTTGTTCCTCATCTTTCTGTTATAGTCCTATTCAGATACAATCCTGATGCTCAAAATGCATAAAACAATGATGTATTAATAGGCTTTATTGTCATTGGGGATTGAAATCCAAGTTTGAATGAAAGTGAAAATGCTTTCATGCTTTAAAATGCCATTCTTGAAGCCTAATGGATAAAACTGTGTTTTTTTTTCAGGCTGATGGAGAAGGGTCTTGAAGGAGAAATCCTGAAGACCCATGAGCTGCCATCTCTTGTCATTAGTGTGAGTAAAAATCCAAAAGCTTTCCAATTGGCCTGGGATTTCCTGAGGACTCATTGGCAGAAGCTGGTTAAAAAGTGAGTATGTGCAGTCTAGGGAAAATATGTAGCTGTTTTATGTTTTAAATTTAATCTCTATAAATAGCATATTTTCCACATTTTGTCTTTTTTTAAAATGCTGTGAACTGTCTTTGTCAACGACAGTAACAATCCAAGTCAGATAACCACAGTGTTATATTTTTGGAACTGACCTCAAAAACACAAGCAAAGAGCTGAAACAGTGTCCCAGTAACATTCAACCTAGTTACAGTACATGTGTTTATTTTGTTAATAATTTAAATTAATATTTTTTAAAATTCACCTACACACACATGTCTAAGTATTCACAGCTTTATCATTGTTTTCTCCTCCATACAATGAGATTCAATCAGAGATAGTTTAAGGGAGTATTCCCAGCTGCAATTTCGGTATTTATTCACTGGTGAGTCAACGTCATTTATCAGACTGAATGAGTTTTGAACATTTGTTTCAATTTTGAAAATCCAATCAATGTCTTACTTCTCACCATTGATAAAACTGTATCTTATTTTATTTTTTAACATTTACAATTTTACTTTTAAAAAGGTGTCATGATCAAAATATATGTTAATATATACTAATAAAATAATAACCACCGTCATTTAAAAGGCAAACATGTCCTTTGTATTTTGCTGAAGACATTACATCAATTTAACATAACACCTCATTTAACACTGATTCTTCAACACTGATTTAGAAACATTTTCACAACCAAAAGCATTAAACCTCTTTGCAATGTTGCAACAGCAAATCACATTAATTTTTATCCCATTTTAATATTGAAGTCCAGTTATTTTATTGGGATGCACTTAATTTGGTTGAATTTTATCGCCTGGCAGTTTATTGTAAAAGCCACGTAAAATGCTTTGACGATTATTTAGAAATGTGAGCTAGTGGTACATACTGATAGCATACCTTTACACATGCATTATGAGGATCAGTGAACATAAATGTTTGCAAATAATGTAATACATTGTGCTATCTCTTCTACATTTCTGTGTGGAACTGTAAATATAATGCTACCTGATTTAGCATGTTTAATGATTCAGTCTCTTAATGACACATTCCAACACAATGACATTAGGTAACATTAATTTCTCATCATCCAAACTCCTGATTTTACCATAAGCGGATGGAGTTCAGAAGTGGGGGAGTTTGGCCTTGCTACCTAGATCGCTCACAACTTCTGGGAGAAAATAATTCCCTGTTTCGTACAAGGCATTGTGTTATTCTCCCTGTCACTTCTCACATATATTTTACTTGACGCAGTGCCCTTGTACAGCCAAATGATGTAATCAGTTCAACTGAATAACTCAATAGACTGTGGTCTGAAATGCCTTTTAAAAGCTAAAGAAACATCAAGGTTCTCCCAGGTCCCTGAAATCCTTGAAGGTTTGAGAATTTGAGAAAAAAAAAATCAAGGCCTTGAAAGCTTTTGAAAATAGTAATACATAGATATACAGTATCTCACAAAAATGAGTACACCCCTCACATCTTTGAAAATATTTTATCTTTTCATTGGACAACACTGAAGATATTGTAAATATGTAGTGAGTGTACAGCTTATATAACAGTGTAAATTTGCTGTCCCCTCAAAACTCTAAACCACTGACAACAAAAGTGAGTTCACCCCTTACTGAAAATGTCCAAATTGTGCCCAATTACATGTTTTCCCTCCCTGGTGTCATGTGACTTGATAGGTGTGAATGGGGAGCAGGTGTGTTACATTTGGGGTTATCGCTCTCACACTCTCTCATACTGGTCAATGGAAGTTCAACATAAGGCCTCATGACAAAAAACTCTCTGAGGTTTTGAAAAAAAGAATAGTTGCTCTACATAACGATGGCCTAGGCCAGGGGTGTCAAACTCAAATACACAGTGGGCCAAAATTTAAACCTTGGACAAAGTCGCGGGCCAACATTGATATTTATTGAAAAAAATCTTTACGCAGATATAACAATGAACCGTTTTATATAAACCAAAACAAGTTTTGCTTAAATATTAAATATGGCACAAGCAAAGCTTAAGCTATGCAATATATACCTTAATATTACACACATTCAAAAATCGAATTTTTAATAAAGAAAGCAATTGATATGTATTTATTTCTTAAATAAAATGTCAATTAAAATTGTATACCTCTTTTTTAATTGCATCTTTCTGATTTATATTTCAACAGTAACATTCCACAGGCTAACAATACATTTTAAATTAAATAGCAAGCATAAATCAATAAACTAATAATAATATTGTAGCGAGGCGTGAAGAATGGAGTCTCTTGAATACAGCGGAAGCCGCAGCGGTTTATTGCTGCTCTTCAGAGCTCTTAGAAGAGCTCAGGGAAAATGATGCCCTTTCACAGAGTACCCACTGAGAATAGGCAAAACACACCCACATTCGAGCATGGAGGTGGAGGACTAAGCTGCCAAGTTATAATCTAATACACCACCCACGAAGGGGGCAGCTCAGCCATCCACCCCCACAACCCCCACAAACAACCCCAAGACTACCCAAATGATTCCCACACACACTGATAAACACATTCCCCAACAAATAACACACACATATAAACACAATAAACCCACAACTATCCCAAACCCACAGGCACTGTCTGTTATGCAAATCATACATGGCGGCCGGGCCAACCAAGCCCCAGCTCCTCCACAATATCCTTCAATGAGCATGGCACCATTCAAGCCCATGCCTTGGAGTAGCAAGAAAACGTGCAGAAAGAAAACATTCATTATAACACACTGATCTATTATACACATTGATCTACTCTGTGTCCAAGCCAGATACCTGACATCTCTTCTTGGACACTAGTTTATCCATGTTTAAGATTTTCTGGCTCCCAACTGTTCAGAAAGCTCCTGTTTTTCTTTTCGGCATTTTTCTAGGAGAGTAGCACAGCGGCACTTTAAGCATAAAGTCAAACTGTCAACGGAAAAGTGCCTTATCGACCCGCCAAAACACCAGCAGAGCATTCTGGGGTTTGTAATTATCGTGTTGCACTGCACTCCGCAGTGATATTAGCGATACATGCGCTCTAAAATACCAGCAGGCCAACTCTAGTAGTCATGTGATATTGTCTTGCAGGCCAAATAAAATTACACTCCGGGCGAAATTCGGCCCATGGGCCAGAGTTTGACACCTATGGCCTAGGCTATAAGAAGGACCAACACCCTGAAACTGAGCTGCAGCACAGTGGCCAGGACCATACAGTGGTTTAATAGGACAGGTTCCACTCAGAACAGGCCTCACCTTGGTCCAGCAAAGAAGTTAAGTGCACATGCTCAGCGTCATGTCCGGAGGATGTCTTTTGAAAATAGACGCATAAGTGCTGCAAGGTTGTCAGCTTGTCAGTGCTCAGACCATATGTTGCACACTGCAAATTGGCCTGATTGGCTGTCATTCCAGAAGGAATCTCTTCTAAAGATGATGCTCAAAAAAACCCGCAAACAGTTTGCTGAAGACAAGCAGATTTAAACACATGGATTACTGGAACCATGTCCTGTGGTCTGATGAGACCAAGTTAAACTTATTTGGTTTAGATGGTGTCAAGTGTGTGTGGAGGCAATGAAGTGAGGAGTACAAAGACAAGTGTGTCTTGCCTACAGTCAAGCATGGTGGTGGGAGTGTCATGGTTTGGAGCTGCATGAGTGCTGGAGTGCTACAGTTCATTGAGGGAACTACAAATGGGAACATGTACTGCGACATACTGAAGCAGAGAATGATCCCCTCCCTTCAAAAATTAGGTCGCAGCCACAGTATTTCAACATAATGACATAATGACCCCAAACACACCTCCAAGACCACTGCCTTGCTCTTATTGAACATTTGTGGGGCATCCTCAAATGGACAGTGGAGGAACACAAGGTGTCGTCATGGGGGAGTGGAAGAGAATAACAGTGGCAAGCTGTGAACTCCATGCACAAGAGAGTTAAGGCAGTGTTGGAAAATAATCGTGACCACACAAAATATTGACACTTTTCATTTAGGGGTGTACTCACTTTTGTTGTCAGCAGTTTAGACATTAATGGTTGTATCATTTACAATTATACAATTTGTACACTGACTACATTGCATCAGTGTCATATCTTCAGTGTTGTCCCATTAAAAGATATACTTACGTCAGACTTGACATACAGAGTTTCGTGGTTACACTGCTGCCACCCAAGCCCCACCCTTGTGTACAGTGTACAGTGTAAAAGTGAAAGTAGATATAATAAAATGGTCAGAAAAGGGTTAAACAGAGCCTCAGGTGGGTGAGTGTCTCCCTCTGATGGACTGACAGAGAAAGGGCCCAGGGCATTACACAAGTAGGTGCTTATTTAAGCGGGTTTCAACATACATCATGCTCGGGAGAATAGATATTGCATAATAAAATATTTACAAAAATGTGAAGGGTGTACTCACTTTTGTGAGATACTATAGGTGTGTGAATTAATACATTGATAGAAATTATTTTGATAAAAATAAACAAACTTATTCTTAAAGTTAAACACTAAATAAACCTTGATCTCCAACTATTCTGTGTTGGGCCCTTGGATTTGAGGAACTGGGTTTGGAAAATCCTTCTAAGTCCTGATGAACTCGATAGTGATGAGATTTATGGCCTTTAAAAATACAAGGCTTGTATGTAACTACAGTTGAAATCAGACGTGTTTGTACACTGTATTAAAAAACCAATCTTTTATCTCACAGTCTTATATTAAATTAGACACGTTTCTGTTTTAGGTCAGTTGGGATTCCTGTTTGCTAAATGTCAGAATAATACGTGAGAATTTTTTTTAAATTACTTTTTTCAAAGTCAGAAGTTTACATACACTACGGTTACTATGCCTTTAAACTATTTGGGAAAGCCCAGATGATGATGTCAGATGTATGAGAGCAAGGCAGCCTACAAACCTGACTCAGTTCCAGCAGTTCTGTCAGGAGGAACGGGTCAAAACTAGTGTTAGTGGTTCTTGATTGGTGCATTGTGTGATGGTGACTTGTGTCTTTCTTTCAGGTTTGATCTTGGTTCCTCTTCCATATCGCGCATGATTGTTGGAGTGACCAATCAGTACTCGACCAGGGAAAAACTAGAGGAGGTATATATATCGAGAAATACCATGTAAACTTTTTTTAATTCAGCCCTCTGTAGATTGAAAACTTTCATTGCCATCAAACAATGTGGCATCCTTTCATTACTTACAGATTACCCAGACTTTGTCAGTAGAGAGATCAGGCATGATTTTTTTTATCCCATTGAAATCTGATGTGTCTTCAGCTTGTTCCTTTAGCATTTTTTGATCCTTGTAACATGACGAGTAAAGGGTGCAAAGTTTTCATTTACTTGTTAACTACATCAGAATTTGCTTATATCAACAGGTGCAGTCGTTCTTCAGTTCACTGGAACAGGACATGGGTTCAGGACTGCGCAGTGTCCAACAGGCCCTAGAGAATATCAAGGAGAATATTCGCTGGATGGATAGAAATGTTCCACTTCTCACAGACTGGCTGAACAGTCTCAGCACCTGACTAAAGTCCTAGAACGTTACTGTGTTGTGTGACAAAGCGAAGAACCTGCAAGACTCGACTGTTCAACATCTTTGAGAGGCTACATGACGAGAAATTGACAGATTATTGGTATAAGATAAGATAAACCTTTATTGTCCCACAAGTGGGAATTTCCACAACAATATGAACAAGCATTTGGATTAAATTAAATTTTTACCAAAATAACTGAACAGTTCAAAATGCAGTTTCTTTTTGTTCCCCTGTGCAGGTTTTTATGTTTTAACTATCCAATCAGGAAGGTGTTAATTAGCTAATGAGTTAAATGTCCTAGGTAATACGGTCAAACTTCGTTAGCTCGCCCCTATTGGTCCAGGCTCTAAATTTGGTGAGAGGCGAGGTTGGGGAGCAATCGTAACGGAGTAAATAACATGGAAAGAAATCGGTCCTGCAGCCTTTCTTGGCGAGAAGTGGGGTTGGCGAGATAACGGGGTTTGACTGTTCAAACAAATGGTGGACTACAGGTTCAGGACAAAACGTGAGTCACAAGTTAGCAGGGAAAAATTTAGGCTCAGACACTGAAATGAACAAGCAGTTACCCTGGATGCTAAAATATTAGATCCTGCTGCCTAAATATTGCCTAATCTGTTCATGCTGCCAATCAGAGCGACTACTAACACAGTACTGTACGTGCACAAGTACGGCTGTGCTCATTTTCTTTCTAGCAAGATAATTTATTTGTTTTTTTGCCTGCATATTTGGATGGGTGGGGAATTTATATATTATATTATATTTCCATATAAAAATTATTTAGATGTTTTGTGTTTATTTAATTTCAGAGTACAACCTCCCTACATACACACACACACGAGAGATAAACGAAGTCAGTTTTAGCTGCATAAAACTAACTTTTAGAGTTCTAAACTGTTGGGTTTTCAGGACATAATGAAAAATTGGTGTTTATAACATAGTTTGTAGCTTAGTTTCCATTGTTTGACTATAGATTGTGGAGTGAACAGTACTATATAAAACTTGAAAAATGCTGACATACAACACTAAGCCCATTTTTTTTTAACTAGGAAAATTCAGTTTTCCACAATACAAGTCATTTAAGTTTCATTTAAATTTATTTTTATCAATACTTTATTTTTGCACTTGTCAATTTAAGTGCGTCGAATTTTCAAAGAAAAAAGAATGCTACAACCTTTAAAAATGAGACATAACATTTTATTTCATCTTACCAAAAATACATTTTAAAGGTCAAATCATTATTCGAAAATGTAGAAACCTGCAGTTATGAGATTTGAATATTTACAGTTAACAACATGCCACGTTAATAAAATACACATACATTCACAGTCTTAATCCATATGATTGATAAGTATAGATGTTTGTAGCAAAATGATTTTCCTGAGTCCCAAACAATCCATTAACTGTTAAAACAGCATAAAACTGAAATATTAGTAAGTAGAAATAAGTTAACAGACAAAATCTGTCCAACTTTGTAAAGTTAAGAACATGCTACACTCTTCAAAAGAACCCTTATAACCACATCAAGTAACATTAAAATAAAATGGAGAAACTTTGGCCAAAAGACACATGGTTTTTAAAATAATTGGAGCCTCTTTGTCCCAAACTGACAAACTGCTTTGACCAGACTAATCATAAGCACGAAATATGATCAACGCACCTATAAATGTGTAAAGATGAGCTCGCTTACAAACAGCAATGTTCCGTGCTGCCCCAACAGACCATAGTTGTACTACTCTATACAAGTACTTTCTGTAGAGTTGGCCTGGGACATGGACTGGCTTTCCAGAATTCCAGAGTTTATGCTCTGTGAGCGTCATAATCACTGACCATCCTCTTGATGTGGTTCAACTTTGCCTTGAGATACTTGCACCTCCGCTTCTTCATTTGATAATTTGCGCTCTTTAGAGACAATAACAAAAAAATTTATTACCCTATGGTCAAATAATGACTACAATTTCACATTTAAATTGTTTATATATCAGTTTCAATATTTTAAAAAATATACTAAAAATGATACGTATTTCTCAATTTACAATTTATAATTTCTCGACTTTCAGGTGCTAAGCTGTTTTTTTAAGATTTTTATTTACTTTGTTGAGGCAACACAAAAACAGAAAATGAACTGGTGAGAACTTGGATAAAAGTGATGACAACTCAGATTATATCCAATTATATCGATGAATTCAAAGACATTTTTTTTCTCCAGCAAAACAAGCAACTGAGCAATCAGCACTTTGCTATACGTAGAACTCAAGGTGTACTTTTACACAAAACGTGAGAATAATTCACTCTTACCTTCTTTTTGTCCTTTAGCTCATTGTACTCCTCCACAGCGTCCTGTTACAGAACAATAACAGGTCAGCAAAATAATAAAAGGCTTACATTTATTGCAGGTTTACTGCATCTGGTGGAATAAAATTGGAGCACTTATTTAGCCGGTTAGGGGTTAAATCAGATAAAGAGCAATGTATGTGTAAACAAAAGAGTTTCAGGTCACGCTAGACTCAGCTCAAAAATATGAAAATAGAATCCAGAGTCCAGACAGTTTTGTTTTTCATACCAGGAACTGTGGACTCCCTTCCTGAAGCTCATCCAGCTCATGATCCACCTCAGACATACGCTTGTTAATCTCATCCATCTCCGCTTGCAGGCCTTTGTACTCTTGGTGCTCTTGATCAAACTGTCGTTTATAACTCTCCCTCTCTTCGTCATCAGCGATTGGTGGGAATTCACTGTAAAAAGGACAAGACTCTGTGTCAAAGGATTTCCCCCCAGTTTAGTTCAGTTTCACCCACTAACTAGGACAATAGCACCAACACTGGAAGAGTGAATGCTAGCAAACGCTTCTGAAAATGTCAGCGAGCACAGGGATGCGCATCTCTTATTACTGTCCCACGTCCAACAGAGCAGTGACTGAACCGGACCTGAACCAGACCCACGTCCAACAGAGCAGTGACTGAACCCGACCCATGTCCAACAGAGCAGTGACTGAACCCGACCTGAACCCGACCCACGTCCAACAGAGCAGTGACTGAACCCGACCCACGTCCAACAGAGCAGTGACTGAACCCGACCCACGTCCAACAGAGCAGTGACTGAACCGGACCTGAACTGGACCCACGTCCAACAGAGCAGTGACTGAACCCGACCCACGTCCAACAGAGCAGTGACTGAACCGGACCTGAACTGGACCCACGTCCAACAGAGCAGTGACTGAACCCGACGTGAACCGGACCTACGTCCAACAGAGCAGTGACTGAACCGGACCCGAACCAGACCCACGTCCAACAGAGCAGTGACTGAACCCGACCCACGTCCAACAGAGCAGTGACTGAACCCGACGTGAACCGGACCTACGTCCAACAGAGCAGTGACTGAACCCGACCTACGTCCAACAGAGCAGTGACTGAACCCGACCCACGTCTAACAGAGCAGTGACTGAACCGGACCCGAACCCGACCCACGTGTAACAGAGCAGTGACTGAACCGGACCCGAACCCGACCCACGTGTAACAGAGCAG
>JBBIGC010181331.1:0-14589 GCA_037576955.1 Lepidarchus adonis
GTTTCCTGAACCTGGAAGTCGCTTTGGATAAAAGCGTCAGCCAAATGAATAAATGTAAATGTAAATGTAAATGAAACCACCCCCAAAAACTCTGACACATGGATATATGATACTTAACCACAACCCAGAAATGAGGAAGAAATTACTGGAGTTCCTTCTGATTATCGTGCGAGAGATCGCAGATGATCTGGCTGAACGTAAGTGACTCTCTGAAAGACGTGTGGCAGAAATGTAATTTGAACTCTTAAGATGATGCAAAGGTGACAATAAAAAAGTAACTCCTCATTAATATTCATTCTCATGGCCACTGGGACCTGAGGCTCAAGTACTGAGAAACTTCACCACTGGGACCTGAGGCTCAAGCACTTAGTAACTTGTTCAGGATGTTCACAGATCAAAATCTCCAGTTTACCTTTCCATAAATCACAATTTTGTTTAGAGAGGCATATCCATCTTATAGGTCCCGTTTTGTGCATATATAATGGTTATAACCCCTGGTCTTTTGAAAAGTACCTAACCTTGAGCAGGAACTAAAAAAACTGTTCAGGAACTAAAACCAGGCCCAGTTCCTACGATGTGAACATTACAAATGTTTCTGGTTCCTAAAATTGCACATATTGTAGACTTTGGCTCTAAAAATGTAAAAAAAAACCAATAACTTTGGGTTAATTTGGTTGATGCACACATTTCCAAAGCTTGGTGTGTTTTGGGATGGGGGTGGGGTCACTCCTCAAACATTTGTCATTGACTCAAAGCTCTAAGTATATGCCATATGTAAATCAAATGTAAATGCAATTCATTGTGTAACACTTATTAAATATACAGACCGTATATAATCATATCTAACTAATACAGCAAAGCCAAAGTAATGACTTCTGTCTGCTTGAAGTTACATCTGCTGCAAGAATGAATCAGATATTGATCATCAGAGCGTGCCTTTCACAACTACGTATCCTTCAGAACACAACTGGCTTTACTTTGCTTCCAGTTTGTGGGAGTGATCTCCGGAACTCAACAATGTGGTATGGCTGGTAGTTCTGGAAAATTAGATGTGCATTCACATTACACACGAGTCCGAGTCTTTGAGTGAGTGAAGTCTTTTGAACTGTGAGCGCACCCTGCTCACACCTTCATAAGTGTTTAATGGTCCTCCAAATAATGAAGAGAAAATGTCCCCCTAGCCCCCTTTAAATCTTCACCTATGGTTTTAAGTCTCTGGGTTATACTCTATAAACCAATGTAACTCAGGTGTGGGCATATTTTTATGATTGCATAGCTTCTGTTTGAGAGCCAAATTGTAAAGCCTGCAAAAACACTTGGCTGAGAAAGAAACCTGGCAACGTACAAGGTAGACAAACTAGAAAAAATGTCATAAAGCATATAAAATAATGGGCACCCTGAGAATATTACGCACACTATTTTCACTGGCTACTCACTTTTTGCCTTGTTATGGTAAAATTCAAGGCTTCACAGACTGATGGATTATGCATGTTTGCCAAGAGAACACACACAGTACACTGAAGGACGGCAAGGTTTATTAAAAATGAGTCAGTACTCTTTCATAACCAAAAACGCCACGTTGTCATGTCACCTTCCTTAAGCCACACTTTCTGAACTGCAGTTAAGTTACAGTCCACTAATATTCAGAACTACAGTCCACACCTGCCCAAAATAACCTCCCAGAAACGTGTCTTTTTACACGGTTCTCCGGAACGCCAACAAATACTCCATTGAACTCCATTAATGTGTCCTGGACATGCAGCATTATTTTCTTAAAACACTTGCTGCAGATGAGTAACGGCTGCTGCCATGGGAACGGGTTTTGTGCTTCAGATTCATGGTTTCACATCATGCCGCCATTAGCACAGTTAGCAAACATGGATGTTTTAACATAAATTTTCATATTTTCTGTTAATATGGGATGCTGGAGAGCTGGATGCAGGCCCAATGTAAAAACCAGGACAAGGGTGAGTGTTTCAGTGAAGAAATAATACAAGAGGCATGAGTAACATTCTGAAGAACAAGCCATTCTCAGAGTATGCCATGAAATTGCTTAATAAAAATAGTTTCAAAATGTTCTCATTTTGAGGATTCGCACCCAGATCTTGCCCCGACAAGATTTATTGTCCCATTATGGCATCTCTATACATTATTCCATTCTCAACCCAGCAAGATTGTGTCACTAATCTAACCTGCTACTTTACACTGAATTCAGGTACGTTCTGTTCCAAACCACATTCACATGCATCATAGTGAAAACTTCATGCCGTCTAAAGTGCCTGACAGAAACCACAGACTTGGCTTTGCTTTGAAGAGAAGCAGGTGGCCCAGGCCATATGAAGCCTGTTTTAATAATGGCCACAGTCTTAAGCCACCTGCAGAACTTCCATGAAATAAGCAGAACCCATTTCAAAGTTGATGGACATTATATGAAAGAATTCAAAAGAAAGATAAAACCAGTTGTTCTGGTTTAAATAGTGTCTGTATGTGTGTACATGGTGGTAGATTGGAATACTGAACCATACAATCACCTAAAGTTTAGTCAGTTTAGTGCAAAATGAAAATGAAAAATGCTCCTTGGAGTGTTGCAATAGTACTACTTTGGTCTACTGGATCTTTAATTTGATGTTTCTGTAAACCACTTAATTTGAAGACTTTTAAGGAACCTAAAGTGTTTCTTTAACAGAGTCTCTCTTAAAAAGTCTCTCTTTTAAATACCGTTACCTGGCCCGACTTAAAACTGACAAATGAAACCAAGCTTCAGACTCAGGACAGCTGATCATGTCTTCATCTTTTAATAATCCTTATTACATCCAGTGTGTTTTCAAAAACATTCTATGAAAAATAGTTACATGCCATGATTTCCCCAAGTCCTAACCACAAACCACCCACAACTAATTGTTTTATATATTTTTTTATAAATCTAAATAAATATATTATATTTAAATATAAATAATAAATTTACATTTAAATAATAAATATATTCTTTATATTATTAAAAATACACTCAAATTTCATTTGACACACAAGATGAAATATAATAGACATTCTGATAGAAAATTAGTCATTTTTAAATCCAACTGTTGGATTGTGCCCTCTGAACCCATCTCATTCCAACAATCTAGATCCTGACAACTGACTGACCACCAATGGTGAACACAGGCTCATATATCGTCTTATGAAAATGTTTGGGCACCCCTTGATAAATAATAGATTTTGGGGATTTTGTAATTGAAAAAAATGTTAACACAGTCTCTCTAGGACATGAAAAGACACACAATATTTTCAGCAAACATTGATGCAATTACTTTTTATGCCATAAATTGAACAAAAAATAAAAAACATTGTGGCACTCCGGAAATAATTGGACACCCTACGTAATCAGGACTAAGTAACACCTCCTCTGGCAGATTTCACAGCTTGCAAACACATTTTAGAGCTAAAAGTCTTTCAATTCTTATACTTGGGATTTTCTCCCATTCTTTCCTTGTAAAAGGCTTCTAGTTCTGTAATATTCTTTGGTCGTCTTGCATGCACAACTCTTTTAAGATCTACCCACACATTTTCAATGTTTAAAACAGGGAACTTTGATGGCCATTCTAAAACCTTCAGCTTCTCTTGAGGTCAACCATGGTGGATTTTGAGGTTTGTTTAGGATCATTGTCCTGTTGTAGAACCCATCCGCGTTTCAACTTCTTTTTACAGATGGTGTTGGTGCTGGTATTTAGTGGAATCCATTCTTGCTTCCACTTGTGCAAGGTTTCCTGTGCCACTAGCTACAACACAAGCTCAAACCATGATAGATCCACCCCATGCTTAATGGTTGGCAAGATGTTCTTTTCATGAAATGCTGCTCCTTTTTTTCTCCAAACTTGCCTTGGATACATTGGATTGGATTGTATGAAAGGAATGCAGGTAATGTTTTCTTCTGCTAACTCTTCCATGAAGGACAGTGGAACTGTGCACCACCACTCCTGAGTCTGCTAAATCTTCCTGCAAGTTTTTTTTTCCACAGTCAAATAGGGATTTTGATTTGTCTTTCTGACCAACATATGAGCAGTTCTGAGTTTTCTTGGTCTTCCAGATCTCATCTTTACCTCTACAGTTCCCCTAAACTACAGAGCAAAGAAGACCACCATAACCAGTAAAAGATTCTGCTTTTATTAATTGACAAAGCGGAATCATTTTGGTTTTATTTTAAACAGAGACAGACACAGGCTGCAGAAAGCCCACAAACACTTTTTAAATAGAGCTTTACATTCAGCACTGAATGAACAATAGCTTATAATGATGTTTGTAATGTGCTGTGTTCTGGGGGTGTAATAATACAATACAGTGACACATTGCTGTCGCAACATCCATATCATATGTAACTTTACAGGTGAAGGAATATTTTAAGTACCAAGTCTTCAAGTCATTTTGCACAATTTCTATTGGTCCATTCATCAGGAAATGTATATAAATAGCACTTGGCATATAAAGTGGAAAAAATGGAAATATAAACTTGTGCCAAAAGTTGGTGCATACAAACCAATCATTAAGACAAGTGGTATGTAAATGAGAAGTGGTCATAAATACATTTTACAAGCTCAGAGTGCTGTAAGTAATGTGTTGTTTCCAAATAAGCACTTCAAAACTTGGCTCAGTGCTTCACATAAAAACCATAAACTTCAGAATTACTATAAACTTAGGCATGTTTTATGGTTTTAGATTTGTAAATATATTTGAATGCATTTCTACATATCTTTGTGTAACTGACATACCAGAGATGCCACAAGAGAGATGTGCCATTACATTATGATCAGATGGTCTGATTTTTGCTGTTATAACCAGCAGTGGTCATACAGAAGTAAGTAAAGAGTAAATGTTTTAAAATCTGTTCAGTTGTACAAGTTCGATTTCATTCCAAGTACAATAGCCCCAATAGAACTTGCATGAGGACCGAGGACTAAGCAAGTTTTCCACTGTTTTATATTCAATTTGTATGGATTTACAACTATTTGTGACATTGGGAGGAGGAGTATGGATATTTTTAGCTTTTTCCACAAGGTTCCTGGCAATTACATGACTTTTTTACAGCCTAATATCATGTCCATTGTAAGACATAGTCCTTTCTTCTGGATGTATGGTGAACAGTTTTGTTTAAAACAGCGATGAATAATCCTGTAACCATGTCAGGAAACACAGGAATGTTCTAGCATGCTGGTGTGAACTAAAGGGTTAAGAAATATCAAAGGCTCCGAAAATATAATAAACAAACCAAAACAACAAAAGGGCATTCAAGTTTCTAAGTTACTGATACCAGCCCTAATGTAAATTCATTATTTCAATTACAGATCCAAAGTATAATATAATCTTCTGTTTATCCAGTATGATATAATCAACAGTTGATGACTCTTTCAGAAACCCATCAGAGAACTGTGTCCTGAGGGGATTAACATCATTCATAAAAAGAGTCTACCTCTGACTTCATAATCCAATAAGATAACACTTCAATCAGTCAAGAATTATCACATTAATATACAAAACTATTTTATAATATTATTTATTTTATAATAATATATATATATATATATATATATATATATGTATATGTTTATCCAGTTTATCCAATCTCATATTAATGTGTGTGTTACATATTAATATGAGACTGGAGAAACATTAAGAAAAAAGGAAAATATATTTTTAAAATTATGCTAAAAAGCAAAAAAAAAATTATTGTAAAACAAAAATAACAAGAAATAATTATATACTGAACATTACTGATTGAAATAATCAATTACAATATAGATAGATAATAAATGTGTCCGATCCCACAGAAAAACCATTTTTGTTCCATAAAGAGCATTTCTATCAACAGATATTTAGAAAACCATTTCAGTAAATAATGCGAGTGAAGAGACATAAAATTGTCTTTAAAATGTTACTCGGTTGCACACATTCTCGTACTTGCTTAGACTTGCTTTAGGGAACTAAATGGCTACTTCTGTGGCATAGCAAGATGGCCATCGTTTTTAATGGAGTAGCGGATACATGGCTTTTTTCACATGCAGTAAAGTTCACATATGCCAAGTTCATTTCATTACTCAAATTCATATGGACATTTAGGCTTCCTCCTTAACCAAGACTCACGTGTTCACAGCGACACATGGAAGAAGGTCTAAGCTGCCTAACAACATTACTGAACCAATCAAAAATCAAACACAGATGTGAGTTCTGAAGCACATGGGTGCAGACTATTCAAATTTAATTTCTCTCAACTTCACTCTGTCCAGGCTCTATTCAGTCATCAGGAACAGCTGGAACCCATCTGCCACCCAGTCAAAAGAAAAACCACCCACCCACTCACAAATCTATTTTCTCGTTGTTGGTGCAGTTTCTTTTGTAGGAGGCTAAACAATGCTAAACATCAGCACCTTCGTTAAGGCCGGACACGCCATCCTGGTGGAGTGGATCCCATCACAATGGATGTACCCAACACCCAGCGGAGACTTTGAAAGACAAAGGACACTGGGCTGGATTTGGATAACCCCCTGCAACACCGGCATTTTGTTTGCCAGTTGGACAATAACTCACTCGCACCAAAATTAGAATAAACAAATGTCTTTTTCCCTCTTTTCCCTCCAGATTGCTGCTTCGCTGGAACATAATATTAAAGAGGAATGAAGATGAAAGAAGGATGGCTTTCTTTCACACATAATGACTAAATATTTCCACAATCTTCACTCAGATACAACCTATCGAGCAACTCTTACTATTGAAGGAAAACTTTTTCCCAATGCTTTATCCACACTGAAATGATTCAATAAGACAATTCATAATTAAAATTCATCTACATTCGATATCTTCATTCATTAAAAAGCCAAATCCTTCACAATGTTTGATTTTTAGATTTCTAAAATTCTGAAGAGGCAGCATGTATTGGGCCTCTTCAGGCCCACAGCAGTTTAATAACGTCTGGACTTGAGAGTAGAGGTGTCCAAGAGTTCTGTTTTCCCCAACAATCATCCTAACATCTGGGGTTCCTGTTAAAGTAAACAGGTGTCCCAAAGCCAAAGACCCAACTGGTGAAAGGTCACATTTCTCAACCATTACGTCACCAAAGGCTGCGCTATTGGTATGACCCTTCAGATGAACCCGAGAAATACACAACTGCTCCCACAGTCCGTCAAGGCAAAGCCATTGGAAAAATGAAGAACAGCTGTGAGCAAAGAAATGGTTCGTAATGATGTGTTAAGAAATGTTTTCAAATGCAACTTTTAAACTGGTCACAATGCACTAGTCCCTCATTAAATCATGAAAAAAAAGGTACAAACGTTTTGTTTTTTTTAGCAATACCACAGACTAAAGATTTGATGTGCAAGTGTGAAGCACCTTATATACGATGTAACATCATATAATGTAAATCTTTACCAATGTATAATTTCTTCCAAGAAATATACACAATGAGCTTTAAACTATAAAATGATTATTCACATTCGCATCTCAATTACAAAAAATATGCTGTTTTTCCAAGAAACATTCATTGAAAATGTTCTCTATGGAACCCAAATGGTTCTTCTTTGGTATTATTTTAAGAAAGTACCTCGACTGAAGCCTTTATTTAACTGTTGTCCATCAGATTGTTGGTGGCCAAACATGATTCAGAGTTAGATGTTTTTTTCTGAGTTTAATGAACTGGTTTGGTTGGTTGGCTGTTAGAGACAGCACAGTATCAGAATGTGAGAAGGGAAATGAAAGAGAGCAAAGAAAGAAAACAACGCTTTAAAGTGAGCACAGTATCAGGGTGATTTTTCCGAAAGCTCTGAATGCGTATTATAATAAAATAAAGCCGAGCATAATCAAACATTTCATTAGACCTTTTATGTAGTCCTTTCTTCACAAGCTTTATTAAATTTCATGTTTTAGATTTATTTAAACACAACCTTTGAAGCTTGACGACATTTAACACATTCTTTACTTCTTTGCTGCAGTTTTATAGACTAGTGCTAAGGAGTTGTTCCTTTTCACACAGGTGCATTAAGTACGGGCATGTCCGTCGTCAGCTGAAGTATTTGCAGTGAGGTTTAGCATTGACTTTTATAGGAAACGAGGAAAAAATGACCTGATTGAAGGTGGTCATATGTTGGCCTTGTTGGCTCTAGTTACATTGGCCATAGTGTGTCTGGGTCCAGCTGAAATTCAGACTCTATCCTGGTTCTGCTTTTCATATCGGATGAGGTGACTAATGAACTAATGAGGAAAACTAAGAGTTTAGTTGTATAAAGATATTTGATGAGGAGCGACATGTCATTTTATACAAGATGTTGATTTGTCACAGTAGCATTGTAAAGGCTTTTGCAACTTTTCATTGTTTCTATCATCTTTTCAAGTCCTAGCTTGTCTGTTACCATACTATTACCATAACTATTTGACCCCAATTTTGAGTATCATCATTATTTCTGAATAAGACTAAGTTACATAAAAATGCAAATGTAAAATGTCAAGACAGAATTAAATTAAATCCAGATTTTAATTACTGTGTCCTGTTTGGATAAGTCAGTTAGCCAGTAAGCCACCAGTTTTGTTAACCTACCTTGTTATTTTTCAGTCTCGTTACAATACACACAACGGAAATGGGGAAAAAAAAGAAGTATTTAAAAGTTGTGTTCTTGTAAACACTTTGCAAAATTGCATTTTTCATGAGCCTTGTAGTAATCAGATTACAGGGCAGCCGGACACACATTTCAGTACAAAGAGTAAATGTGTGTAGCTAAAATCTCATCAGGATACAATCCAGCTAAAAGCCACAAAAATTGAGCATGTATAAATGGGGTCTCCATCTTTCTCCACCTCATGCATTCCTCAGATTTGACTCGCTCTAGTGCACATCCTCCTCACTTTCTCACACACTAAAAATATCTTGGGTGGAATGGAAACTTGCTGTATTTAGCTTAAACTGATGTGCAATTATAGAATGTAGGCAGTAATTTCACTGAAACAGCAGGAGTTTGGAGAAGCCAAGGCCTCCTGGTGGAAACCGGCCAGACTCATTAAAGGATGAATCTAGCAATCTTTCTGAATTTGCACTTGTGGGATGAAATTCTGAGAGATGGGAATGAAGTCTGCTTTTAACTTGAGAAGACCGGAAAGATTATAGCAGCTCTTAAGGCTTTGATTGTAGCCTATATTTAAGCTGAGTGCAGCATTTATACAGTTTTTGAAATGCAGGTGTTGAAGCAGAACTACTACCCATCCAAACTGGAACAGAAAAGTAACCCAGTGTTGGTGAGATTTTGAAAGACCTGTTATTTAACATGGCATTACCACAGAAAGCACACTAATCCACAGTGAGACGGACTTTGACCCAGTCAAACTGGCCCATGATGCAATTGTAAACACCTTGTGTTTTCAAAGAACACATTTACATTATGTAGATGTTTTATCACTTTTTTCAGGGTTGCGTAATCACAAATCAAACCCGATTTCAGTTGCTTTCAGTCACATTCAGCATTCACTAGGTCAGTCACTATCAAGAATCTTTATCCAAAGATTAACTGAGAGGTTTCCTACAGTTCCTGCTGATGCTCAAACATGCAAAGCATAAGCTATTAAAGAAAGAACTGTGCAGAACATTACTTTCCTATGCAGATGAGTATCACTTGTTAATGTCTTCTTTCACACTGTCAAACACGCACACAAGTGGCAAAGGTACCAACTTATGCCCGAAACAAAACCAGTTCAAATTTACTTCTTTTCGTAACACTTTTCTGAGTCAAAGGATGGCAAAACTGATGCCACTGAGCACAATATATGGCAATTTTTCTGCTGCCAGCTAAAATACCTAGTAAATTTGAACACAAAACACTACCATGGTTGAATACAAAATCTTAAAATCTACATGAATAATACAAAATACATAAAACACAAAACTATGAAGAGTAATTAAAATAATAACTTAAAATAAAGACGAATTAACAAACAGAAACCAAATGAAATATATATTACACAATACTTAACATTAGTAATATTCCATGCCATCTTTGACCAGAATTTCAAAAGAGCATAACTGGCATTACAATTTAGTAGAATGGCTTCCCTTTGCCAAATCACACAGAGCTGGTATATGTTAACTGACATACTAGATCATAGAAATGGCAACCAGTCCGCTTCTCCAAGCTTAGTTGTGTAGTGATGTTATGTTATCAGCAAAAACTACAGAAAACTGATGTGATGCTTCTTCTGAGTCATGAGAAGCAAGTGCTAACTCTCACTCTCCCACTGTTGGTGTTGTCTAGGGGAGTCTAAGCTAGCAGGTGGAGCTGGGCATGAATGTGAAGAAAAAAAGTCAACAGAATTTTAGACCTCAAACAGAATTTCAGACCTCAAACAGAAAATGACACTGAGATTTGGAAATGTCTTCAATTGCACAAGCCTACTGTACAGCATACATCCAGGGATTCATCACAGAGACATGTCTGTCTTTCCCACTGAGCTGGTGCTCTAGTCCAGCCGCCAATGATGGAGCATGGCTCATATGGAAGGTATGTGCTGAGCATACAGCCTCTGCAAGAGGGTCTGGAATTCTGCTTTATGCAGGAACGCCCTCCTTTTTCCTCTTTCACTTAATCCCTGTAGATTTCTCTCCATTTGAATTTCCACATCTCACGCTAACACTTCTAACGTAACACCTGGTGAGCTGCATTAGAGAAGCTAGAGTCCATAGATCGCTTTCGGCATTTGTTTAGGGTGTATGCTATAGAGTATAGGAATCCCAGAGTGGTTATGTTTATATGGCTATGACTCACGCAACTTTAGATGAGACTACACTTGCAATTGCCAAACATGATGTTGCAAATGAAAACAACGCCTTCAGGTAAGACCACAATACACAAAACAAGCATCAACAGCCAATGAGAAAGTCTTTCAGGAATCAGAGTCTCTCTTGTAGAAAATATCTCCCCAACATGTCCAGTACAGATAAACAGTGTGTCTGAAAAAACACTCTGTGTCTGTTAACCACAACTTAAAGTATTTTCATTAACAAAGTTTAAAACATGTCCAATATGCAATGACAGCATTAACAGTCTGTGCTCTTATGCCATATGTTGCTATTGAAGCAGCAAGTAAAACCTCTTCTACAAATACAGCTTTCTTGAACTTTTTAAAAATTAAGTCTGTAAAAAATATCACAAAACATTTATTTGTTGAAATAAAAACTATGGCAGAAACAGTCCCTGTTCCCCTCCTCATCCACAGCCAGAACTCAAACAAACAAACAGTTTTGAGGCTCTGAGTTACTGGTTTTAGCACCAGCGTTAGTAACTTATATATTTGAGAACATTCAGCAAACTTGTTGTGCATTCACATCAAGTTTATCATAAAGTTTTTAATTTGAGTGTTTTGTTGGTCATCCAAAAAATTTGTGCATTATTTTCAGGAATTTCTGCTAAGTCAAGGTGACCCAAGTTATAATTGTATTTTCCTTATGTTATTATAATACTATATCAGTAACAATGACTTGCAGCATTTAAAAATATCACAATTTAAACAAATATTTTTACATTTTAAAAAAAGTTTTTACCTGAACAGACACAAATACTAAATGAGCAATTACGGTATACACTTAAATATTCAAATTCTTTAGGCCAACCTTAGACACAGATGACATGTACGGAGTCAGAACCGTGTAGCAGTAATAAGTAAGTTGACAAATAACTGAATGGCTCATAATCAAGGGATAGTTCAAGACAAAAAACAAAAAGTTCCTTTCGCAGTAGTCCCTATTCATTTCTCAACAGAAAGTCAAAATTATGTAAATTTCCCAAAGCAGTGGAAATACTGCCTGTACCCCAGGAGACACTGATGTGAATTCTGACTCTGAACCCAGAGAGAGGTCAGAGCTATGGGAGTGTGGAAACGTCTGAAGTGCTCTTCAAAGCCATTTCATGATCATGTTATTCAAGGGTACAGATAGTTCTACAGAGAAAATTGTGTTTAAAAAGTTGTGTTGTTGTGGTGGAATTGAAATTACAGCAATTTTATTTTCATAATGTATAAATCACTTTGGTAAGCTATAGTCCATGTCAGGATTTCACTATGCGCTTTAGAAGAATGACCAAATCAATATGCATGACTGCAAAATGACTGAGCCACAATGCCAGAGGTATTTAGTGGGCTGAGTGCCACCTTAGACACACATTAAGCCTAGTCCTAGGCTAAAAAGGATTTGCCATTTTCAGCAGATAATTACCAGTGACATGGTCATTTAGTCCACGGCTTGGTTTGGTGTTAAATGTATGGAAGCCAGACAGTGTGATCTTAAACCCAAGCTGCTAGGCTGTACAGTGAGCCAACACCCAGACTGTGTGCTTGGGCAGAGAGTAGGTTTTTGTAGACAGACGTGGGGAGAGTAAAGGGTGGGGGACTGACTGGCCTGGATAGAAATACAAAGCTGGGAAAAGGATTAAAGTAGCCAGAGGTGGTCGGCTCATACACGTTTGCAGAATTTCTCCCAGTAGCTGCCTGGGTCTCTGTGTTATTGTTACAGCAATCTGAGAAGAAGCTATTTGTTTGAGAACGGCTGATTCTGTGCACCTGCATCTGGGTGGGAGATTTTCTACCTTTTGGTAAATACCAGACGTCTGCTGTTACCTCAAGTCTACAAGTGGTTTTTCAAAAAGAATGATTTCTGAACTTGCTTTTGTTTCGTAGATCAGAAATGTCATTACACATTCGGATGATATATTATCAAACGCAACAGTGATTCAAGTATTAATAGGGTCAGGACGAGACATTTTTGGTACATTTCTGTACTTTCTTTATTGAAACTAAGGCAGCTTTTATTTGCACTAGACTGGGCCACAAAGTCTAAAGCCAAGCCTTGCAAACCATAAAATGAACAGTTAAGCTGTGTCATACATCAGAGCTCATCCTTTACTCTGAGCTAAAAAAAAGAGCCTATTCCACACACAAACACATGTACACATATACAATAATGCTCAACAAATCGTATTTTATCGTTTTCTTATTGATCCCAAAAGTGTTCAAAGAAGTGCATCAGAGCCAAAGTTCCAGCATGTTAAATATTTTTGATGATTTTCCATCCATAAAAAGATTCAGAGTGGAAAGACAACACAATGAAGAATTAAAATGACTAAAAGAATGAAACAATATGTTTCTGATGCTGCATTAGCAGGTGTTTGCGTATTTATAATTCCAGTCAAATAAAAGTGCTTTTAAATTTGTTAGTGAAAGGTACCAAATGTTTGCTAGCATCTGCTTAGGCCAAACTGAACTGTATTTAAATTCTTGAACTGTGTTGGGTATATTACGAACTGTGTTGGGTATGTTTTTAGTAAATCTTAAAGTACTAAGGTAATAAATCAATCTGTATTGGAAACCACACACATGACTCCACATTAAAAGAAAACTGAGGCAAGAATACATTTTAAAATAATATACTGCATTTCAATATCATGCCTGTCAGACACGAACATTTCAGCTGCAAAATGGCAACTTTGCAAGAAAAGCATAACATCCTGTTAACTTATGTAAAATTTGCTTTTTAAAACAATTTCTCCTCATCCATTCATCATGAAATTTTGACACAATGTTAACTTGAACTGGCGTTTTCAAATTCTAAAAAATGGAAAATATCAAAAACTTTTATTTTTTTATTATTTAAAAAAATATTTTTTTATTATTAATATTTTATTAATTTAAAAAAACTATATATTCGACTGACAGATCATTTAAATGAATGCATCTGAACATGACCAAAAATAATCCAAGTGCACAGGAATTTTAAAGCCTTACTCAACAAAATGAAAACTAATCTTACGCTATTGTAACCATGTCAATACCTATTCGGAGACACCAAAGTGGTAAACAATGGCTTTTGTTCTTAAAGATACTATTGTGTGTCCAATTTCCCACTAAGCATCACAATGTGATGAGATTACCAGGTTACACAATGTAGGATAAAGAAATTTTCATCAAGAAACTTCAAAAACTGTGTTATGACAAGTACAAGAAGATCCACAGTCTGCGTCTCCACCCACATTCAGGTATGTACTACCAGATCACACGGTTACGTAAGAGCCATTGTACTCTACACAGAGGCATCCCTACACCCTTGTGTGAAGATCTGCCTAAAGCATGTTCCAAAAAGACGTTACTCACTTTCCATGAATCTGCACCTGAATCAGCTCCTTATAGCTCAGTAGCCCATACACAATACAGGATGCCATCAAACGCCCAGTAGCATGTATCCTCATCACCACCCTCCTGTCCATGCTCACAACAAATGAATAAATAACTTTGCTCCTTATCATTGCCTCAGCCTTCCAATCTGATGACATCTCCAATCTTCTGTATCTCTCTTGTTTTATGTCTTTAATGAAAAATACAAAACTTCATCTAGTGTCCTGCTTCCAAACGAACTACAACTCTGAGAAAGCAACTCTTCACCTCTTTTCCGTCCATATAACCCACCTATTTTCCCACACCAAACACTACATAGTAGTGATGGGAAGTTCGGATCATTTTACCGACTCGGACCTTTGAGTCTTGTTCAGCAAAATGAACGAATCTTTTTTCGAGTCATCT
>JBBIGC010181340.1:0-14589 GCA_037576955.1 Lepidarchus adonis
CTTATTTATTTATTTTGCATTTTTATTGTTGGTAGATAATTTTGACTTAAACCACTCTGAACCCTGCAGCACCAGTAGTTCTTCTATTGACCAGCAGAGGGAGCGAGAGACCATGACACTACCACAGTTCATAGCAAATATGACAAATGAGCATTTTATGAAAGGGCTCATAAATGGAAAACATTTACACCTTTTTTGTTTTAAATTGTAAAAACTTCTTACATTTTTTAAATTGCCATTTTCAGTCCATGCAACCAATATGTGCAAATTACACTGAAAAACTGCCTGTTTTCAATTACCTGTTTTTGAAGTTATAAGGAGTATTTGTCAGAACTGCTTTTTGAATGAGGTGTGATAGAGGGCAGTCAATCTGAACGGTCATTTATATACATCAGTCTTACAGGCACAGTAACAAAAACAGTGTGTGTGTGGGGGGGGGGGGGTGCATGAAAAATGTCATATTTGGGCCTTTTAATCCTGTTTGTATTCTATTTATACCTTTATATCCCAATTTTCAGCAAATTACAAGTCATGATAGTGGTCATTTTCAACAAAAAGGCATTTTAAAAAGGCATTCGCTTGGTGTCCAGTGTGAGTGGAATTTATTAAGCAATTTAATTTTCTTTTCCAAAGCTTGAATATGTATATGATCCACCAACTTTTTTTTCCCTTTACCCCAAATAGCCCAGGAGTCAAGCACTTCAAGCTAACTTTAATAGAATGTTTTGATGGCTTTGGTCCTGGTTGCCTGGCTTGATGTAATCTGGGTTTATCTCACTTTGCTTTGTGCTGCCTTCAAAGCTACACATGATGAGACACAAACATGGTTACTAATCGACAAAAACGAATCAGCTCTATGCATAGGATAAACACATCAACAAATATCTGCAATAGAGTATTACTAGTAATAAATGTGGGTAACAATGTACTTCTGTGTACAATTACTGTCTCAGCCCTGCTTTGACATTATAGGTTTTAAAATCACTGAGGATTACTACCATATGTCCAGGTGACCCAATTAAATGGTTAGTAGGTTTTTAATAGGGGTAGGAATTACCACATAAACACAAATATGATATTGTCATGATACTTGGGGCTCATTTTCAATTGACCTTAAAATTTAATGTTTTTATTGTATGACTAAAATGCGATACGTAGGTTCAGTCATAAAGAAAATATCTCAGTTTCCAATTTCTTATGTGCTACAACAAATTAGGTTGTGCATCATAATGTTGACTTCAGCAACAATGTTATCACACCATGTACCAAAATATAAAATAAACTGAATTGGGACTATTAATTTATATAATAGATATCTGGATATTTAATTTTTTCCATCCTACTTCTAGTATTAGAAATACTACTAAATACATGGCATTGTACTCAGTACTGGAACATCAGTAGAAATGAATTGTAATTCATTTGCAGATAAGAGACATTGATATAGTCATTAGTGTGTGGAACTATGTCTGTATGAGGTTAGATTTATTAATAGCACGGAGACACATGGAGTAAAGAGAAATGAACTGTCAGATATGTAGAGCAGTCAGGGAGGACATTTACATTTATGGGTCCATTGCAGTTCATGAAGTATGAGAGGATATGAGAGTTCAAAGTGTTTGGTCTTTAGAAGACATAAAAGTACCAATGTCAAGTCCTATAAGAAATGATGAGAGTAATCTAAGTGGAACTCCGTGCTCCTACAGCAAGCACAATTATCACTTCATAATCCTACATGCTAGTTATGCCTATTGTCATCTGACCTAAATCTGTAGTGTGGTGTTGCTGCATTTACTGGGATGAACTGGGCTGGAGGCTGAGGGATGTTAATCTTCGACCCAAATATTTCAAGGGATTTGATGAATATTCCCTCTGCTCTTCCATGCCAATAGAATCTGTCCTGATCTGTCAACTTCATCCCTCACTCTGGATCACATTACACTCATCTATCAAACATATGAGATACACATGAGGCAAATTAACCATGTGCATTAACCACACACAATATATTACAACAACAGAGTGTGTTCACCATTAGAAACAGCACATTCAGGTTTTCAGAATGATGAAGCTGTAAGAACATGTGAATATTCAGGATTTTCTTTATCTCTCTCTTCCTTTACACCAGTTTGCTTTCTTGCTCAATGTTCATTCTCATAAAATATGCTTCACAGTTATTCAAATTAATGTAAAAACACAATTTTAAAAAGAAACAGGGAAAAATACTTTAAGGAAATAATACAATCTGTGTTTTATTTTTATTTAAGCATGGTTGTCCATTGTTTAGCTTGTTTAACATCACATCACTTGTAAAATTGTTCCCATAAAAAAACTCACAATTACATTGGTGATATTACAGGAAGCATAAATCAGCAATATCATATGTCAGCTTGTGATAGTGACAGTATTTGAGAGCAGCTTGAAAGCTTGTGAAAGTGCATTCAGTGCAGAAAATCACTTGCTGCCTTATCTGCAATTCATGCCATAACAACACAGTAACATGTGGTCATGTGCAAAGAACCTACTGGTGTCACAATTTCACAGAATTCACAAAAAATAATGTTGACATTTGTAATAACATGACTTTGATATGATAATAAACTTTCTGAAAAAAATGCACGATATGTTAAAAAATGTGTGACTCAGAAATGCTTTTGTCAAAAGATTGGAAATCTATTAGCATAACGGTATAAAAGAGTTGCTAACTTCGTTTAGTTTTAGTAGTTTTTTTAAACCCAGCTTAACTTAAACATTTTATCTCCTATTTTGCACAGTCTGGAGCGGATCAATAAACATTTTACTGCTTGTTGTACTTGTTCGAATTGAATCTTGAGGTCCAGACTTGACAGGTTGATTCTCAATAGCACACTGACAATGTGGGCCAAATTGGGCTTGAACGGGCAACACTAATCATAAAAAAAGTATTTTTAAACTTCCAAACATTTTTGGTACATTCTAATCAATAAATTAATCAGTCAATCAATCAATATAGCTGCAAGTGAACCATTTTGCACAGAGCCAAAAGGTTAAAACTCATTAACACTTTGGATGAGTTTCACTTACCTTCATATACAGCACAATCCTCCTGTCAGCAAGTAATCTTTTAGAAAGTGTAACAAAGTTCAAATAGACTAAAAGGCATAAAATGTCACTATGTGTATAGTGCACTCTTACATACTTGTAAACTTTAAATAAGCTGGGCATGTCAAATAGTCCAGCATTTACAGCTAAAACGCTTTGCAATTACAATGTCAATTTCAGAAACTGCACCTTTTGTGTCATACTGAGTTCTGTGTTGCAAATGATCTGCATGCTGTACAAAGATTCTCACGGGCACATGTGTAGAAGAAGTAGCAACAGCAATAGCAGCAGTATTAGCAGTAGTAGTAGTGATAACAGTAGTAGTGGCAGTAGTAGTAGTAATAGTAGCAGTAGAAGTAGTAGTAGTAGTAGTAGTAGTAGTAGTAGTAACAGTAGTAATTAAGGTAGTAGTGGCAGTAGCAACAGAAGTAGTAGTAGTAGTAGTAGTAGTAGTAACAGCACAGTAGCTGGAATCGGGAGTATTTTCTGGCTGCGGGCCTGTAGGGACGGCGCATGCGTTCTGGCTCCTCCAGTCAGAGACATTAGGAGACGAGAGTCCTCTATGTACATCTTCCTCAATTATGCCCTTTTTTCCGCGGCTGTCACTTGCACGTTCAGTTCCCGGATCTTGAATGGCGCTGGTCACGGTGCAGCGCTCGCCAACTCCCAGCAATACACCCAGCCCGTGCGTGTCGGTGAGTAAAACACCGTTAATGTTAGAAAGCGCTCACGCGCCAGTTTATGAAATGATTGTACACTCTGCTGCGGACTCGACTGTCGCGCATGCGTTTTAGCGGTTCGCAACCCAGGGATGTTCTTTACAACTTTGCTAAGCTAACTAACATCAGCAGTCACATGTAGGTTTCAAATGTCCACCGTATATTTCGCATGTCTGCATTTATCCATCTTTACATCTAAAACTATCAGCTAAAGTTGTGTCACCCTGACTGTACTGTTGTGCTAGTTTCTCCAGCAGCAGTCTCTGTTAGCTCCAGCATTAGCATTAGCCAGCTGATACGGTCATGGGCTGCTATTTGACAGTACATCTGTCGCTTGAGATTCACATGCATTGGTTCGTTAATGTTTACATGTAGTTCTTCTAAAATTAATCTCCAGTGTGTTTACTGAACTAGTATAAGTCGTTATTTCCCCGTTGCCATATAACTAGCTGGACAAAAGCTCAGCTACAGATCCTGAAGCATGTTTCAACAACAGTCGCCATAAATCAAATGTACAGTTTAGGGGTTATAATGCTACACGAAATAAAATGAGCGTGTCACTTAAACAATTTTCATACTTTACACAAGAAGCTAACGAACCGAACAGCTGTTATGTGTTTTTTTCGGTGTGATGATGTTAGCCATGTTAGCCTGGTTGTACTGTAAGTAACCTACAGTAGCGTGTCGTGCTACTCTGGGCTGGACAGGGTGGTGTTTCTGCTCTAAATCATTATATTGTAAACATAATGGCCTTTAATCTTATGTGATGAACTAAAACCAGTGTATTGGAGCTGTAGACTGCACCTGGAAAGGCTATGAGTGAGCTGAACAGTAAGCACCAATTTTTGTCTGTGAAATGATACAAGCTTTACTTTTTATTATAGAAGCTTCTTGTTTTTAAGTGTACCATAGTTGGTTTTAAATCATTTTACATTTTTGCCATTCAAATGTAGGCTTAACACTGACCAATCAACATGAATCTTGAATGGTATGTCCATTCAGGCAATTTCTAATAATCATAGGCTAATGGTTAGAGAAGTATGTTTGTTACCAAAAGATCATGGGTTTGAATCCTGGGACCAGCCTTTGTTCTGGGCACCACCACAGTTGCTGACAACTGCTCCTGGTGTGGTAATAGGTAAAATTCTGTTGATTAGAACTGTGCCCTTGGAATCAGAAGGTCACAGGTTCAAGTCCTGGCCCAGGCACTACTCCACTGAGGTGTACCATCCTTCTACACTGCTCCCTGGGCACTATTGATAGCTGCCATGTCTGCATGTGAGATTGGTTAAATGCGGCAGATACATTTTGTTGTGGTGTGTTTTTTTATGTGATAGAGTTTGTACACACTGACACAGTCACTTTCAAAACATTCAAGTTTCAAAAGAATTGGCCACTGTTTTGGGGAAAAACCCTTTCTGAAATAAAAGGAATTACCTAATTTTTGGGTAAAATTCACCTTGAAACACACTTTAAATGCTGCCTGTAAATAAAATTATTTTTTTTGTTTCTTGTTGCAACAACAGTTAACCAATAGTTGATTCTGAATAACAAAATTGGCCAAATTGAGTTTGTTTTGGCATTTCACACATGCTAAAAATCTTATCATAAAAAAAATAAATGTGCACTTAAGAATGTTTTGTGAGATGCATGCTTGTTAGAAAATCAAGACACTGTTTTGTTTCATACATTTGGAGATAATGCAAATAGATGTTGCATGAAAAGTGGGTTATTGTGGTAGCCTATAGCCCACCTGTCAACTTGTGTAGTGTTATGCTGGTGTGTGGTGTGATGGCTTGGTCTGAATTCCACTGTCGGCACAGTCCCAGTAAAGTGGTTCCTGCAATGATAAGGCCTTGCTGCTTCTTGTCCTCTGCTTCAAGGTTCATTAACTTTGCTTTGGTTCCCTTGATGCAAATAATCCCTTTATTCATCCAATTATTTAAGCAACTGTGAGCCAGAGTAGTTCACAGCAGTTGTGATAAGAACCAGACATTGAAATTGTTTAATGCTCCTAAAGGCTATTATAACATGTATAAATCAGAATAACAATACCATGACCAACATTATAAAACTCATAGACGTGTAGGTTCACTGGTCAATATAGATTACTTTTTTTAAAAAAAATGTCTGTATTTGTTTTGTAGACATTGTTCCTATCACCATCATTGTAAGGAAACCATCTGTCCATCAGTGTTTTTATCTGCAATGCACCATTTCATCTCCAGTTACTCTAAATGACTTGTTTATATCTCTGTGACTGCATTATGCAGAAAAGTATGAAACATCAGTGACTGTATAATCTATGGTTAACCAGTGAAAAAAGACTGCTCTGGACTATGAAGTATCTAGGTTACACCAATGATGATGAAGCGCTCCAGCCAAATAGAAAAATCAGGTTACATGAGCTAAATGGGCCACCTTGGATGTGATGTGACCAGCTATCCATCTTATGACCCCAGTGACGTGATCATGTGAATCATCTTGTGAGCTGCCTAAAGCTTTTCCTATAAAAAAATCTCTACTTTTCTACATTGCTCCAAAATGTAAAACTCACTAGTCAGTGCTGCATGCGGTGAAAGTGATTAGTGCCTTATTGGTATGCTTTGCTTAGGGCTTCTAGCTCAGGTTTTGTGCTGACTTGTGCTTTCAGCATACCTTATTAATCAGTTTCAGAAATGAGAGATTAGGAATATTATAAAAAAAACAGAAGAATATGTATTTTCTTTATCCACCAGCAATGAAGCCTTATGATCTGCATGTGAGTGCTCCTTTGGATTAAGACTACACAATTTGTGCTAATTTTGCTGCAACATGCAAATGAATCTACCTACAAATTATAGCAATCTTATTGCTTGCTGTTATCTTGACCAATCACAATTCTACATTAGTGTTTTAATGGACCAATGTGTTCATATAATTCAACAATATTATTTAAGTCAGAATAGAGTGATGTTTAACAGTATCATGTTATTAATTAATTATATTTCTATATATTATAATATGTATATTGCAGGTACAAAGATTGCTGTAAATGCAGTATTATGTCCAATTTACACAATGTTTACTTTATATAGCTATTACCATGGGAATTTCGGTTGTCCCAGCTGCAACCTTATAGTCTGTGCAATGAATTTGCAGCAGCAGTAAGCTTCCTTGTCCCGCTCTGTGGCAGTTTGTGTCCCTTTAGGAAATGGGAACTGTGCAGACTGCCTGACTAGCTCCCATTAACCTAGTTTGGTGTCACAGTGTGGCTCTCTGTGGCACACTGGAGGATTGGCAGCTGATCCCTAAGAGATAGCACTAAGAGTTAGGGATTATTGGAGCAGGCAGCATAGATTAAAACCAGCGTGGGCCTAAGCAGGGCAGGAGCCTACAGCCACTGGATTTTACAGGTTGCTGTCCTGTTGTAGGATTTCCTTTAGCCACTCCTCACAGTACTTAACTAGTGTTGGGTATAAACTGGGTATAAACTGTGATTATGCTGTCTGAAACTATGGAAAATTAATAAGAAAGTGGAAATGAGACATTCTAGGATTAGGACATTTATTCTAGGTGAGGTGTTAGTCGGAAAATTGTCAAAATTGACCTATTTTAGAAATATTGTGTTTATAATGTAATAAATAAAAGTTATTTTTTAAAAGTCCATATGCGATACCGGATTATATAGCCTGTTAGATTTCAGACTGTACAAAATGTGCTGAATTCTCATAACTTTTCTTTTTCTTTTTTTGTGTTAATTTTCTTGTGTGTACAGGAGACAGGGAGTTGTGAGGATGACCGTCATTCTCAGCCAAGGAGGTAGGAGTTCTTCATCATGCTCATGTGTCTGGCCGGTTTTACTTAAAGGTATTTCACAAAGCAGGATTTCTCAGTTAGCCAGCTAACTTAAGTTGATCATTGTCAATGTCCCTCAACCCATTTACAATTTGAGATTAAGTTATCCTGCTAACCTGACAAATCTTGCTTTGAAATATCCACCCAGTATAGAATGGGTCTAGTGTAGAACAGGGACTACACTGTGACTACATTACCGTTTATTGTGAATGATTCTTGATGTAATGAAACATTAGTTTTTTTAACAGAAATTGTTTACATTTATTGAATATCAATTATCAATATTCTTGATGAATCCAAAGGCTCAAAGACACAGACTTGGGTCATCAATGAATGGTCAGGGGGCGCCTAGGGCACCATGAAAGACTCACTGTTGCCTTCTGTAAAGTAATGCAGCTACCAATATTGAGATAATCTTTAAAAATGAAATTGTACAGCCCTAGTCTGAACTTATTCAGTAAGTTCTGTTCTAATACAATGTAAGAACTTGTCAAAAATCATTAAAAAATGGTAAAAACAGCTGTTTATTCTAAATAATATGAATACTGTCAACAGTACATTGCTCTTTTGAACATACCATGTTAACTATGTTAACTATTGACATTTAATCGTTTGTTGATTTTTAACATCCTTTATGGCAGGGTAGCAAATTCCAGTCCTATTCTCTCACAGTCTGGTGTTTTTCCTGCTATTTCACACCCGATTCCATTCATCAGTTAATTACCACATTTAGTTTAGTGTCAGAGAAGGGACAGTAACGGTAAACAGTAAAGGTTGTCCACCCTTTTTGGAATTATTGCCCAGTGAACGTGCAGTACTCATTTTAGCCACTATGAGGAGTCTTCTGATCATTGCATACAAAAAGCTCAGACTACAAGCTGTTCTGGATTGTTTCTACTAAAGCTAGTGCTTAGATGTTTTAACTGAATTGGAAATAAACTTAATTGTCAATTTGTGCTCCAGAGTGGTTCATCCACAGTTGTTTTGTGTTGGTGTCGTACAAGAGAGCAAGTCTACTTCCATCCAAACAGAGAAAGTCATGAGAGAACAGAGATTTGTTGTTGGACCTCTGCCTCTGTGTAGTGGGTCAAAAAGAAACCGCCAAGTAGGTACCGACAGACACTAAATGCTACTTATCATCATGCAGTCAAGGAGTAACAAAGCCCATAATTCACCCCAGGACATTGCCTATATCATGAATAACTGCACAATCAGCACAAACTTCTGGTAAACTTGACCTAGAACTATATTTGCTTATATATATGTATAAAGACATTTAGCGTATTTTCCTCCAGGACAGAACAATTTAAATACTTTAATACTGGCATTTCATGCTGAATAATTTGAAGGAAAAAAATCTAAATATATTCTTTGCAACCCCTGCAGATAAAACTTGTCTGTATAGAATAGGGTTAAAATTGCTGCCTTTGCAGTTGAAAAATAATAATAAAATGCAATATCCACAAAAAAAGTCAGTATGTAGGTTACAAAAATTTTGATGAATCATTGTTAGTCTGTAAATATAGTGAAGTTTAGTCTTAAACCTATTTGCTGAGTGAGTTCTAAGAATACATAAGTTTAAATGAATTATATATACTGTAAATACATTGTTGCCCCCTTTTTGGTATCTTTAGAACAGCAGTAATGAATGTAGTTAAAAATATGGTTAATTCTAAAATGTAAATATTACTTTTAATGTTGATTTTGAGACTGAATATTTTATGTTTGTAAACACTGTTATTCAGCTTTATTTTCCATTTACCAGTGTAGTGTCTTGCTTCTCTGTGTGTAGTGTTTTCACACATTTTTATTTTTATGTAGGGAAAATGCAATAATTCAAAAAAGAATAGACACCTTAAATATCTGACTGTTTTCATTAAGATCTAAAGAGTTGTCCAGGGGTTATTTTTGGAAGGTTATATAAGTTCATTAGAGAGATAATGAAAGGATTGTTTATCGTGTTAGTTCGTGACTGTATAGTCCAGGTAGTGGCATTATTTGCATTATTATCAGCCATCTGATGTCAGCAAGCTGTTTTTGTTTGTGTTTATGAGACCACAGTACGTCAATGTAGACGTCAAACCTTGTTCTTGCTCGTGTTTCTCGTGTTGTTCTGACAGGTGTCTCTGCAGTGTCTCGCTTTAAATATCTAGCAGGAACGATCCGTTTGCATCTTCAGAGTCACTCAGTAGATCAAATGGGCTTCTTTTTGTTCAGTCCACAATCACATGCATTTTTATGCAAGCTGTCATTGTAAAAGGATGCATCAGCATATTTCAAGCTGATTCTGATTGATTAGCATAGATATAATAAAGTTTATGGTAGTCAATCGTTGTATAAAACAATCATGTGAACTTTCAGCAACTGACTTTTGATCTAAAGTTTTGTAAGTATAGGAAAACGGCTTAAAATGGTTGTTTGGTTGTAATGATATTATAATGCACTAGACAGTAAGGTAAAAATGCTGGACTGTCTCATTTAGAGATCTGTTATCAGACTTGCATGTTTAAGTCTATATATCTAATGCTATGATTTAAATCATAAACATGGTTGGTCATGGTTATGCAACACTAATCAACCCAGTGCCAAGAAGTGGAGCGGCCCAAGAAGGGGCTTGCATGACCTCAGATTTTCTTTCTGCAGTATCCAACACAAAATGTAAACTCTTCCATCGGGTCGTACAGTGCACCCCACAACCTTGGCTCGGTACAGCACATGCACATGTGGCCTCAATTATATGCAGCATTAGGTAATTCTTACTTGAGAATGATATCAGTGCCTCGCGTTTCTGTCGTTTCCAAGGGTCTTTGTATCATCATCTGCCTTAAAGCTATTGGCACCCAGCCTCCCATGTAACAACCTGATCCATGACCGATTATGTAACACGTAGCCAAAATTAACGGTGGGTCAAGTCAGGTACTGTACATGCACTTGCACCCGGGCAACTGTGAGCTGTTGGAAAATTGCTGAAGTTGTTCAGTGGATTAGTCCTTGTAATGCATCTGTCTTCAGGACTGACTTTTACAGAGTGTAGTTTGTAATGTGCTTGTCATAGTTTTTTTTCATCACACACAGCTGTGTACACAATCATCATATGAATGTTCTGTTCTAAAAGAGACATCCTCTCTTGAATTAAATATTGTATATAGAACAAAAACTACAACCTAAATAAAGCTTTAATTACACAGGCCTGCAAACCCAGTTTATGCCCTTAAAAGTGAATGTTATTGACTCGTACTCCTTTTGTACATTGTAGATCTCAGCACACTGTATTCTAACAATGAATTGGTAGAAAGGGAGAGGGGTGGGGATGAATGTGAATGTGAAATAAGATACACTTTCTGTTCATATTTCTGCCCTGTTTATACCTTACAAAAGGAGAATGCAGTATTAGGGAAAACTACACAGAAAAGAGGTTAAAGATCATTTATTCGTTAATGTTTGGCTACAGTAGTAATGAGATTTTGCATACTGGATCAATCTTCATATTTTTATGAGACTATTCCGTCATCGCATTGCCTTACGCACTTTTGTACTGTTCTCAGGCCTTGTGCCAGTAACTCATATTAGACTTGAGGAGGCAACAGAAAACAAAAAACATGACAAGAATTATATATAATATATATATAATTTATGAGAAAAATCAAAAGGAGGAATATTGGATTTGAAAATGAAGACATAAGCATGAAAATGACATCTATTCACATATAACCTACATTTGCTGCATGTGGCCAAGCAGGTTCTACAGGATGTGTTACGTGTGCATGTGTGTGCAATATGCGGGTTAGGCTAAACTACTGTTTGTTTAGATCTGTGCTTGAAAGTAGTGCAGCAAGCTTTATAATGTCTGATTCTGTAATATCTAAATCTCACACCTGGCAGTTTCTTTACTACAGTCTACACGTTGACATACACTCTAAGTTTTCCCAATTCCCTTCTCTGAGCACTCCCATTAGTAGCTTTCATCCAGCCATTCAGAGTTTGAACCATAGCCACAACTGGATTCACATACCTCGCAAATACTGCTTTATATCTCAATAATGTTTTCATCACTGTTTTTACATATAGCTGTTTAAAGAATGTAACGCTCACATTTCCTGCTCCAAGTATAGGAAACAGCTGGCCCCTCAAAGCAGGATGACCATGCATTGGGAGGGGGGGGGGGGGGGTAACTTGGAGAGTATCCACAATCTGGGAACAACTCCTGACCTTTTCTCATCCCCTCTATCCAGTAGTAAAGACATTGCACAAGAAGGACGAGTAATTTTATAAACATGGCATGACAACAGCAACATCTCGGATTACCAGATGAGTGGAAGGCAAATGTCTTAATGGGACAAGTTCCATATAAACACCACATCTTGCACAACCCCAAGGCGCGTGGTGTTTTGCACTTGGGCGATTTAGCTGCAGGCACAATGTGGAGGACCAGTCAGGAATGAGAGTCTTGTGCTGTAATGTAAGGAGCTGGGTGTGTCTGCTCATGATGCAGTCAATCGTGTGGATTCTCCTCAGCACGTCCACAATAGACATCTACGTCACACGCCTTCATGCCTGTCAGTCTCCGTGTGACTGCTTGTGGTTTTATAATTTAGTTTTCAGTACAATGTGCTTGGATATCCTTAGCTTGTGTCCGGTTAATTTTGTCCTCAATCAAAATTTGGGAAATTGAACAACCTTTCATCAACTGTTACCCTCCAATACCTTACTAGTAGGCTGTATTGATCTGTTAGTGAACTAACACAGTGTCTGAGGTTTACCGTCTTGATTGAGGCCTATCAGAACCAGACAGAGTGGCTGACGCTTCAGAGAGACGCAACACAAGATTTTAACTATGTTTCTCAAACCACCAGGGAAATGGTTTAATTAAGGCTTCTCTTCATCCAGTGTGAAATCGTCTTGGGCCTTCCCCTTAGATATGATTTGGCATGATTACAGTTACAAGGTTAAAGATTGGGAAAGAGTGTTGGGGGATTAAATCCTATCTGATGAAAGTAATTTACTGTAATTAACAAAAGTCAACATTTGCCGCAAAAAGTTTAGAGAACTAGAATTGTGGCACAATGCTTTGTACTCCAGAAAGACCTCTGCCAGAGGAGACAGGAATCCAGTGTAGTCAGTTTTCAGTTCCGCCTGAGGATGTGCTTAAGGATGAACAAAGGCCTCTAATCATCATAAAAAATGGCATAAGCTGATGGCGACATATTTGTGCCGTACATGGGTTCAGCTAGTCCATATGGAACTAATTCTTTTGTGACGCACTGATTTTGTTTTTATTTTCTTCTTTTAATTTTATTGTTGCATCCAACAGCAGTGCCACACTATTTGGTGGAGTAGATTTTCCATTTTAAATACTGATAAAATCCCCCTCTGATGAAGTATGAAGAAACATTTGAAAAACTACAGCTGATTTTTAGGTGAATACTTGAGAGCAGTTTAACTTGCTGTATTTATTAGCCTCAGCATCAGTGGCTACACTAGAATTCCGTTTCATTGCCAGAGGGGTCCTATATTTACATATTTGTATAACATTTGTATAATGCATGCTGGATATTGAGAGAACATTGATGAACATGTACAACATTTTGAATTATGTAAAACAAATGTGGCTAAAGGATGCTTTGCGACAGAATCTTACATATGTTGACAAATAACATATACAGTCGAGCAAAAATTATTTAGTCAGTGACCAATTGTGCAAGTTCTCCCACTTAAAAAGCTGAGAGAGACATGTAATTTTCATCATAGCTTTATCTCAACTATGACAGGAAAAAATATCCAGAAATTCACATTGCCTGATCTTTAAATAATTTATTTGCACATTATGGTGCAAAATAAGTATTTGGTCAATAACCAAAGGTCATATCAACCCTTTGTTGGCAATGACAGAGATCAAACGTTTTCTGTAAGTCTTCACATGGTTTTCACACACTGTTGCTGGTATTTTGGCCCATTCCTCCATTCAGATCTCTTTTAGAGCAGTAATGTTTTGGGGCTGTTGCTAGGCAACACAGACTTTCAACTTCCTCCAAAGATTGTCTATGGGGTTGAGATCCGGAGACTGGCTAGGCCACTCCAGGACCTTGAAATGCTTCTTACGAAGCCACTTCTTCGTTACCCGGGCGGTGTGTTTAGGATCATTGTCATGCTGAAAGATTTCAGCCACATTTCATCTTCAATGCCCTTCCTAATGGAAGGATGTTTTCACTCAAAATCTCACAATACATGGCCCCATTCATTCTTTCATTTACATGAATCAGTCGTTCTGGTCCCTTTGCAGAAAAACAGCCCCAAAGCATGATGTTTCCACCCCCATGCTTCACAGTAGGTATGATGTTCTTTGGATGCAACTCAGCATTCTTTCTCCTCCAAACACGACAAGTAGAGTTTTTAGCAAAAAGTCTATTTTGGTTTTATCTGACCATATGACATTCTCCCAATCCTCTTCTGGATCATCCAAATGCTCTCAAGATGGGCCTGAAATAATCTGGCGCTGCAGGATTTGAGTCCCTGGCAGCATAGTGTGTTGGTAGCCTTTGTTACTTTGGTCCCAGCTCTCTGCTGGTCATTCACTAGGTCCCCTCATGTGGTTCTGGGAATTTTTGGTCTCCGTTCTTGTGATCATTTTGACCCCACAGGGCGAGATCTTACGTGGATCCCCAGATCAAGGGAGATTATCAGAATCAGAATGAGAATCAGAAAAACTTTATTGTCCCAAAGGAAATTGCTTATGTAGCGACTGCAACATAGAGACTGTGACAAAAAATAAACATACATCTTATACTAGTAAAAATACAAAGAAAATAAATACAAAAGTACTACACATGCAAGGTAGAAATTTACAAGGTCATAAAAAGTAAAAAGTACCAAAGGAGATAAATACAAAAAGTACTAAAACATACAAGGTAGAACTTTACAGAGTCATCAAAAAGTACAATGGTAACAAAAGAAA
>JBBIGC010181357.1:0-14588 GCA_037576955.1 Lepidarchus adonis
GGCTACCGTTTGAAAAAACACATTTGTGCATCCAGCGCCGTCAGGGAGTTTCTCAAAAATCCACAAATAAATGTCGGAGTCACGAATATACACAGTGGTGTGTAAATGCAGGTTTATCGGTTTGTGAATAAATATAACTGCACTGACATTTGTTCATAACATTTTTGTGGAGTTGACAAATGCTTTTGTAAATAGTGTTACATTTATTTGTAAGTCATGAATTATTGTTGTGAATCTTGTTACATTTGTTTCTGAGTCAAGAAATATATTTGTGAATGGTGTGATATTCATTTTATGATATTGAAACTAAACTCTCTCCATATATATACTGTACTGTACTTTGCAGGATTTATAAGCAGGCCGTCAGATAGTAAAATATATTATATAATTAATAAGACATCAGATTATTGACTAGGTTTGGATGGAATGGTGACAATATCACACAATAATATATAATTGTACAGTAATGATCATGATGATGTCAAAATCAGGCCAAATATACACATTTTGATCATTTACATGGGGGTTCACTGACTGCTGTTGTGGTATTTCACTGCTCTCATAGAAGAAGGGGTAAAAATCAGATCCATTTTTTCTACAAAATGATGCATGACAGCATTGTTGTCAGCCTAGCAACTTTGTCTCTAGATTTATTGAGATTTCAGACACTCTCAGTGACTTTTAAGGCTGCACATGCAGACTCTTTCACGCTATATAACTTCTAAAATTAAAAATAAAAAGTTTTCACACCCATTCAGTCATATGATCAGTGTTGGAAGTAAAACATTATTGCAGTTCCACTGCTGTTGGCAGTAATGGCAAATGTAACTAATTTCATTTTTAAATGAATTACCACAATTACAATTACTGACATTTAAATGGGCTCATTACTCATAAATGTTGTCATGCATGAAAATATTAATGAACGATGGGTAGTCAGAATTGGCAAACATGTTCAGTCATCCCTTCTATAGAAGCTCATATACATTTGAACCATTTGAATATTCAGTTTTTGTGCATTATGCCCAGTTACTAGGCTAAATGTAGTTTACATCACTGACATGCAACTTCATCTTAAGGTTCCACTTTGCTGTCTACTCACAAAGTATCATACAGCGTATAACAGTATAAATTTACAGTGGAAATTGTGTTCAGTTATGTAGTTTCTGTCACCATTACCATGCAATTGTTGTTGAATTGAATGTAATTGAAAGTTAAAGTGGCTGTGTGACTCTTATCCATCATTGTCAATTAAAAGGAGTGAATTGCGATTGGCTAGATTGTTTGTGAGGCAGCTAAAAAAAAAACAACAAAAATGGCACTATATGATGAAAGGTTATAATTGGCACCAGAAAAGATTTATATAATAAAATAGAAACGATTTGTGTCACAACAGCAGTAAAATAATAGAGCTAAGCAAATGCAAAACAGAATATCTGATGACAGAATCAGAATAAATGTGAAAATTTTAATTTCTTACGTGTCATGTCAGCACAAAAACTTCTGATCATTAAAACAGTAAAGGCTGCTACACAGTGAATCTCCAAAAGTTCTGCCTCCCATGATGCAAATGTAAAAGTATTTGTTAATAAAAAAATACAATAATTTTTAATGTTAATTAAAGTAGGGCGTACGCTACGTCACGCTGGATCGTTTGCTTTTTCCCTGTACACAGGGATTTATTTCTGTAACCATGACAACGCTTCATGCCAAAGCCGAAGTGAAGCATCATGGGAAATGTAGGAAAGAAATAGTTATGGGGAGAATTCAGAACAACAGAATATGAAGGAAAGTTTACTTGTTAGTTTGTGTAAAGAGAGAATCATTATAATCTGCTCGGACCAGAAAAAAGGGCCTGATTAGGTCTCTAATAGATAATATAACATTTAGGACGGTTAAGGTGAGCTACAGACCTGAAGTAAATAAATTCCTAGGTTTTTTTTACAGAATATTTTGTATGTGTAAATCTAGTCATTGATCACAACATGCATTGGGATTAAACACTTTTTCTTTCTGGCATTAAAAACCCATTCCACAGAAAAACATTTTTTTCTGTTGTTTGCATGCCCATCAAACGAAATGAGGGTGAGTTGTGAAACTGAGGCTAGAGGTGTGATCCGACTCTGCATAATAGTGCATGAATATGGATGACAGCATGGCGCCTGCCCCCCCGCCCCATACCCTTTAAAATCCAGTTTAATATTTCACTTAATTTTCTGAGAGGCTTAGAATGTCAAGATGGATTTTGCCGAGCAGTGAGGGATTACAGGCAGGCGAGAAAGTGAGGGATATGGGACAGATATCAATATCTTTCCCCCAGAAATGGCCATGTGATCTTGCCTTCATGTTGCGTGAAGTTGATTGAAATGGTGTGGCCTCGTTTGACCCCGGGGATGATATCTTAAGCCGAATTCCCGAACTTTACACGGGAATGTTGCTGGAATGCAGATTCATGCCGCTTTGGCACTGAGCTGTGATTCTGCACTTTTCATTAACCACTAATTATTTTCCTACTTGGCAATCTTCTATCCACACTCACACATCACAAATTGCTTTCATTTTGCAATGTTGGAAAAACGCTGCTTACAATATATGGTTTCATTTCTCCAAGGACGACAGATCAATCATGTAAATCAATGCACCAGTTCCATGCAACCCAGTGTGCAAAAATTCCACCCAGCTCACAATAAAGCTATGATAAACACTTGCGAGGACTTTGGGGATTGTTGTTATGCAGAAGTGTCCCTCTGAGGCCTGCGAATGAAATGGAAAACCATTTCGCCCTTGAAACAGTCTTGGTTCACAATTGATTGAGAAGCGATTCATGTAGAGCCTCTTTGTTCGGAGAGGGGTGGAGGAGCCTGAATCTTAAATGAGCATGTTTAGAGGATGCAAAGGCAAATTTAGCTCAATTGTTCTCTGAATTGTTAGAAAGGGACGTGGGTAGAGGCTCAGGGGCCCAGAGTACTCGGTTCTCATTGGCTTCATGGCAAACTACAATTTGCAGGGACGTTACTGCAGTAAATGGGCGCAGAGCCAACAGCCTGGCACTGACCTGCTATCGGGACAAACATTCGCCTTTGACGGCTTATGAGGGTGTGAGGCTCAAGGTGCTGCTTGCTTTCTGGTTTGCGTTTGCACAAAAGAAGGATTAAAGACATTGGCTGTTATTTAAAGCACAGCACAGAGACGCAGTCCAGGATCAGATTCAGATAAATAAATCCAAAGGTCTGAAGAACCTTTCTATGGACGATACTTAAAAGAAGCATTTTTGTAATAGAGAAGTGTGAGAACCACTGAAAAGTTTAATGAGTCTAAATGAGAAAGAACCCTTTAGATGAATGTGTCTAGATTATCTTTCTAACATCTTTAAAAAGATTTAAATTTCACACTTGGAAATATGCCAGAGTTCTCCATGTACAGCTAGGATGGAGAGAATGGACAGAACCTTTAGAACCAAATCATGACTTATCATGATTAACTGATGTGTTTAATCATATTTTTAAAGGATTTAGCAGTTTGAATCACAGGAAAAACAGGACAACAGTGGTGTGTAAAAAAGCTCTTTAAAAATAGGCATGCATTACAAATTGAGCTGAAAAAGGGCAGGAGGAAAAATATGACCTCCTCTCTGAGGCTCTGTGAGGGAAATGGAGCACTGTGCTCTATGGGTCTTTTGCCTCCTGGCTGCCTGATAACAAAATTTACATACAGGGTAACATTTATATAACTGAAACATGCAAAGCCGGGCTCAGAGTCACGAATCTGAAGGGCTGGCAGTTCTCTCAAAGGCCAGAGCTATGGCTTAAAATTCTTAAAATATATTATATGTGCAATCGGGCTGTGATGCACAGCTGCTAAAGTATATATGTATGTATCTAAAGGGGTGTGACCTCTGCTCTGCAGGATATAGATGAAGAGCGGGTGAACGAGGTCAAGGACTTGAAGGGAATATCAAGTATTTGAAGTAAACTGAAATCGCACATACACACTTCCTCACTTTTGCTGTCAGTCATTTCCCCAAGAATGTGGAGGAGCTCCAACCCATATCCATATTCCACTCATATTCCACTATAAAAACGCTGTTCCATCTGTGAAACATGGCGGTGGTTCTGTTCTGGTTTGGGCCTATGTGGAACAATTAATTCTTAGCTATAGAAAATAATTTAAACAATAAAAATAAATAAAGGAAAATGTGAAGACATCTGTCCATGTATCGAGATGCAACAATGATCCTAAATTCTAAAGTGGTTTTACAAAAAAAAAGGTTAAAGAAGAATAAAGTGAATGTTCTGGATTGGCCGAATTAAAGTCCCGACCTTAATCCAACTGAATTGTGGTGGAAAGACCAAAATCGAGTGGTTTGTGTAAGAAAACCAAACAACATCCAAGAGTTGAAACTGTCCTGTATTTGTAAAGATAAATACATAACCAAATACAATCATAAAAAATAAAATAAAAAATATAGAATTATTATTAAATTAGGACTTTATGGAGCTTCATTAAAGATTTCTTTATAAATCAATTTGACAAAAAATGGTTCTTTTAGAAATAAACCAAAAAAAAAAAGATTTATACAAATGTAGCTTGGGTTTATAGGAACCTGGAATTTCAGGTTCATAAATAAAACCTACAGAAATATTTAATGCCATCTATTCTTTTGTTTTCCATCAAAGTTGGTCACTAATCACTTGTTTATCTATTTCAGATGCATTTTAAATCTAATGTATAACAGAGAGAGAGAGAGAGATAGAGAGAGAGAGCAAGAGAGAGAGAGAGAGCAAGAGAGAGAGAGAGACACCTGAAATGTAGAGTTTTGTGAGAGTTATGTTACTGTAACTGAACCTCAGATAAAATGAGCAAACTGCAAAATGCTGGCAATTGGTTCTAATCCAATTTTTTGAAACAGAAACAACCTGGATGGTTGGATGTGACATAATGAAGAGTTATTATTGAGGCCTAGCAGGTAAACTTTTAACCCCACAGCCAAAATGGTGGTTCCTCAGCATCAGTAACCAATCATGTCAGCGTTTGTCAAGTCCTTGTTCCAGCATGAGCACGGTGTCCTTGTTTTCTGGCATCTTCTCTCCCCTGAGAAACACAGGAGCAGCAGCATTAAGCACTGTGGCGTCTTTCTGAGCGAAACGGGGATGAAGCTCAGTGCGTTCTCTCAATGAGAAGTGTGGGTGGTGAGAGTGGGAGGTGATATAAATGGTTAACGTTTATTTTCGCTGGTGGAGGAGACACCACACTTTGATCAAAGCAAGAAATTTGCCTTTTGAATAATGTGATATGATGAGTCATGCTTAATATGATGGGGACAGCAAATCAAATTAAAGATCCGTTTTGAGTAGTAGATTTTTTGAAACGAGAACTGACAAACACTAAGATCTTGACGAGAAGTAGATACACACAAATGAAAAGAGACATTCCACAGGGCGACAGGAATGAGATGAATAAACCACAGATGGAACCACAGAGAACAGATTAACGCGGCTGAAACACAAGGGCTTGAATACATCAAGGACACCTGGAAGAGGCAGGAACAAACAGGAAAACGGGACAAAAAGCCACGGGAATCATTACACAAACCTTCACTCCCCACATGCATCACTAAGCCTTGGGTGCCCATGGCCATGTTGCAGATTCACCACTGGATCACTTTTAGTGCTAACTACTGCAGACCTGGAACACTCCACAAGATGCTCTAGCCATTACAATAATGGTCTCAGATCCTTACACCAGCACATCAACTTCTAGAACTGACTGTTTACTTACTGCCTAATATATCCCACCTCATGCCAGGGGCCACTGCAATTAAATAACCAGACTGTCAGTGTCAGTGGTCATAATGTTATGGCTGATAGGGGTGAAAGTTGTTTGAAGAGTTTGAAGAAAGGCCTTTGGGCTTTACATTATCTTCTGGTTGAAAGCGAGTGAGATAAAGGGAGTGCGTTTGTCTCCGGTTCGAGCACTATATAAGCTCATTTAAAAGAAAATCATATACACTGCAGAAGAGCAGGTGAAGTTCTGTCTTGGTTCCTTTCTCTGCTCTGCTACCTGTAAACACAAATATGGGACAATATAATACACATGTTTCTCGCCGTCTCTCTGAAAAACCCATTGAGTTGAATAGACAGAGCTGAGATAACTGCTCTCAGTCTCTCTCTATATATGTGGACACAATGGCGTGTGCAGGAGCTTGTTCAGGAGCCGGTGAGCACTGTTCAAAGCTTTGGTGCTTTATCAGATTTTCTGAGTCTCTGTGTTTCACGTAATAATGCAAATAGAGACGTGTTCAGATGCACAATGAGGTTGGTGAATCAAAAACAGTTCTGGTTCTTCAGCTGGACTCAGCCAGTCATACGTCCTCAAATGACAGTTTTACTGTTAAGGTTTATTGGACTATATCGCTTATAATCCATATAAATTCCTATACAGTTTTATACTCTGACCCCTCACGATGAATGAGACTGCCTTCTCAGGCTTTCGGAAAAAGGGATAAACCTTTCTTGCGTGAGGTCTTGACATAACTAATCTTTTATCTAAATAATAATTTTCCACACAAAGAATGAGTCGGAAGAGCATGTTGATATTAAAAACAAAAGAATCTTTACTCAGTTTCTCGCAGTTACATTTTAACTTGAACAACCATGTTAGACAGAATTCTTCTTAGAAGAGCCCGAGCGTTGGGTGAGACGTCTCTTTGGCATGACCGAGTGTCAGACCTTCACGATTCACAAAGCTCCACCCAACCGACCCGACCCTTTATAAAAAAACACTTTGTTTTGACTAGTGACGACATGTCACGCATGCGCCCGCCCAGTTAATAACAACAGATACTTTGCCGTTGTCCTTGAAATGTTAGCTTAGCCACCTCGCTAGCTATTTGGGCCAATCAAAAGTCCTGTGTGGATTTCCCAGGAAGTTATAAAAGCTGTCTTCTTTCTTCTCAGTGTCCTTTCCTCAGACATATCTGAAGGAGTGTCTGGCTGGAGCTGAGGACAATGCATTCTCACTGGTTATCCATGCTTTTTGGTGCGAGAGGAGGTTCTTTTCTCCAACATTACTTTTCAGATTGTTTTACAACAAAATATTTGTACAACATCTTTCTTCTGGACCGAATGAAAAGCAGCCAGCATTGACTAGTGTATCCAATAATCTAATTAAGCCTTGAAGGATTTTTCTCCATGTGTAATACTATGCTTTCCAATAAGTGTTGGTGGGGGAAGCTCCTGAATGGTCAAACTTCACATCACATCCCATTGAATTAGAGCCATGCTGCACAGTGTGGCTTGCACTGAACTGAAATCTGCAAAAGGTGCATTAAGATGTGCAACAAGAGCATTGTTTTCTACCCTTTTACAAAGCCCAACAGAAAAAAGTGGGTTGTGAATATAGCAAAATGTCTTTAGTCTTTAACTGTTGAAGTCTACATGTGTTCACCACAGTTCTAATTTAAATGCCAGCTTTTATCTTTTTTTTATCTTCTATGCCTGTTGAGTCCGTAGTTGTATTTGTATTGGTATTAATCCAGTGTTAGAACCTCTTTGTTAGGCTTGGTGTGAGCATGTTGCAAGTAGATGTGGAAATAACATCAAGAGGTAAACCAGGATAGAATCGATGTAACAATGGTAATCCAAAGCCAAAATCCAAAAACAGTCACGTAATTCCAAGCAAACAGAAGCAACACGAAGGAAACTGAAAACAAGAAAAAGAGTCAAATAACCAACGAGACAAAACCAGAACAGACGACAAGAAACACGGCAAATAATAGTGAGCATATTATAAAGCCCAGGTGATTGGCCACCAGGGAGGGGGTGTGTCTGGAGGCCAGAGATAGTTCTCCAGTGATCAGCCAAGTTCCAGGGTTGGCAGTGCCACCTTTTTTCCCTTGACTGATGTTTGTCAAGAACAACCACCACAGGTCTCCTTTCAAGTCTGAGTTCCAGTTCATTTAGCTGTGATAGCATCTCCTTCACACATCTCCAAGGTAACTCACTGATGATGTACAGATCATGGGCTTTTCAGGTTGTTATCAATTTATTTATCGCCAAAAATTGCCATTTTACCCATTTTTTTCCTCCTCTTTTTTTTGCAAGAAGAAATGATCACCTGTGTTAATAAATTATTAGTTATAACACACTTGTTTTCTATGGCTCAACTGCAGTTTCCTCCCTTAACATTATCAGAATATGAATAAGATAATTTCAGGCCTCCAGGTATATCTAGACAATAGTGTAGTATTGTGATGAACTTTAGCTGAACATGAAAAGTTCAAATCAAGTTCATTAATCTGTTTAATTAATTATCTATGTTGCAAGTTCATTAATATTTTCTTTTGCACTGCAGAGCTATTTCACCACACAAAAGGTCATCTCACAATTATGCACGAAATGAAAGTAGATGTGAAATACTTGTTAACACTGCTGTCACTGCTGATTCAGAGGTTGAGTGTTGTGACAGTGTGGCCTTCAGAGGCTTGTTAGCAGGAATGTTTGCATGGGGAGGACGAGTGAATGGCATTAAAAGACAGTTTTTAAATGTTTCTGCATCAAGGTTTTGCATTGACACTGCTGAACTTGTCCATTGGCAGCATTTTTGCTACTTTTGGTTTTTTTCTTTGTGCAGGGGTTGACCTTCAGATCTGTAATTCAATCAATTACATTTTTCTAGTGAGCTTTTTACATCAGACATTGTCCCAATGCAGCTTTACAGAGTCCGAGTCAAAGCCCCCAATGAGCAAGTCTAATGGCAACAGAGGAGAAGAAAAACTCCCTAAACTTCTGGCCGACTCAAAAAGAAGCAAAAAGGTCGAGTTTCTGAGTTTACAAAGGTGATAATGGCTTCACGTATTAAAACTACCAAATGGTTTGATTGGACAGAATGTATTCTTCCAAGAAGATGCCTTTGATGTTTCATATTTTGATATTAAAAAGCCTTAAAATCTGAACAAACACATTCTGAATGGTCTAAGCAAATTATTCTACATGGTTTAGCAAAATTTGCAAACGTTAGACCTGGAGTCCAGTGCAGCCTGGGGATTGAGCACACCTGCGAAATCGAGTCATTAGAGTTGAATCAGTTGTGTTTGATCAGGGAAACTACGCAGGACCGAGCTCCTCCAGACCTGGAATTCATCACCTAATGATAAATGATCTAAACACCACTACTGTCCAGGCACTGTCACTGTAAGTGCAGCACAAGCTCTGAGCTACTTTCTCTATTTTCATCCATTTCTTTAGCACTATCACCAAGTTCCTGTGTTTTTCCGATTGGATGAGTCCTTCAGTGTCTGGTTCTAGCATTGAACTGTATGGAGTAAGAGCAAGGCCACGTCCAAACTCCATTTGCCAAGCAGCCATTAGTCAGTGGCTGACAGCAGCGTCTGTGTGAAGAGTAATGGAGGCCGTCCTTCCTCCAATTTTCATGCACTTTCGTCTCCTGAAGGCCAGACTCTGCCACATCAGCCTTTCAGTGGACACACTGGACACATGGAAACATCAGCAGTGGGTGTACAGGAGTGTGTGAGAATATGAACTGTAAATGTGATATTCCATACTGATTTCTTAGCATGGATGTGATTTTAGCCTAATAATCTTTAATTATAGCTTCTAGCTTATTCCTGCACAGTCTGGAGAGGATCAGGATGCATTTCACTGTGTGTTGTATGTGTATAACTAGGCATGTGATGAATAAACTAAACTACTAAAACTGCTACTTTTATAACATCACTCATCTTATTTATCTTCGCATTTTTAAACCTTTTTTTATGATTTTAAAAATCTCCCAGGTTCTAGGACAACAGACCAATATATTTATTTTTTTTTCATTTATTTTTTAAACCAATATATCATTGATATATTTCCTTTCACTAGTGACCATCTCATTAGAAATATATACATATTTGATAATATCATAAATGCTGATGATACAGTTGTGGTAATGGTTTAATCCACATTTTGATATTTGATTATATTAAAATATGCATTAACAAAGTTAATAGTTGATGAACCTTTAGTGTTGCTACTCTGATCTAAATGAATTATTTAGATCAGATTTATTAATAATTATGAAAAATTAATCCGATAAGAAAACATTATTTATTTAATTTAATTGTAATTAATTCTGCACTTTATAAACACTCCTAATTTTTGCTGTTACAAAAAATCAGTGTTCTTACACATACAGTATATTACCCAGCAGCATTCTAGACCGTTCTAGAAGCTAATGTGTTACTAGTCGAGACTTTAGTAAAGGCCTTATTATTTTGAAAGTAAAATGCCACTAGTGTTACTAACAAAACATAAATATAAACATAAACATATCATAAATCCCTTCCCTCATTACATTAGCAGTGGTAATCAGCTGAACAAAGGCTAATTATTCATTAACACTAATTCATTAAGGTAAGGGCTGGAATAATGTCGGCTCAGTTTAAACCAAGTGTATAAACAGACAAATTGTAAATTTTTGTAATAAATCTATATGGAGTCATTGTGAATGTCACATGAGTCCTCCATCTTTATTTGAGTCTAGTGATGTTATAAGGATTAAAGATTATATTACCCGTCCACATGCGGTGGATTGGTGCACTGCAACTCACCCAGTAGTGCCAACACAATAAATATATTCCGCTTAAAAAAAATACGGTAACCGGTCCACAGTGGCAACCAACTGCTTAAATAGTCTTTCATTTGTTACAGGCCAATAGGGTTGAAAAAACACAAAAGAACTGTGGCAGTGGTGGCTCCTTGAATCAGAAGGTTGCAGGTTCAAGTCCCAGCCCGGGCACCACTGAGGAACCACTGAGGAACCACTGAGGAACCGTGAGCAAAGTTCCGTCCCCCTCACTGCTCCACGTGTGCACGTGTGATGGGTTAAATACAGAGGATAAATTTCCCACTTGTGGGACTATAAAGGATAATAAAATAAAATAAAAATGATGTGATATCACAAACATGCATCATGAACATGTGACAAAGAAAATATAGTATTGTTTTAATTATGATATATGATGTATCTGCATTGTTTATAGTGTTCAACCCGTGCCAGTCAACTGCACAGTCCAGCACCTGCACATCATATGTACATTTCCATTTCCAGCAATAGCTGCATCACTTCTGTCCGAGTGTATTATTACAATCCTTGAGTTTAGCAGAATAATGGAAAAACAAGACATGTAACTTGGAGACGTTAGTATAAACTCTTAATTTGTAGTAAAGACAGGCAGCTGTGGCCTATGGTTGGATATGAGGCCTTGAAAATGTGGGAGGGGTCCAGTAGCGAGTAAGCAAGACCCCAGGCTCAGATGTGCTGGTGTGTTTTCATGGGTTAAATGCAGTAAAAATTCCACATAATCTTAGTACATAAATGAAAAAAAATGTCATTCTACATAATAATAGCAACGTGCAACAAAAGATACGAACTTAATCCATTATCTATTCCAGTTCAGGCCCATACGTAGCACAGTGCTGTGATGGAGCTTGTTTCCCCCCATTCACCTGTTGTCTTCTTGTGCTTTTTAAAAGAACGAATGTAAAAGATTTTACATAATCTTCACAACAATGTTTCACGGCTGAAATCTCCTCAGCTTGGCGGCTTCAGTGCGTGTGCGTCAGTCATCTGAGGAAAATGAGCGTGTGCCCAGCTCTCTCTGAAATGTGACTTTATACCTTATTCATCCTCAGCCTGACACACTTTCCCCTCAGAACACAACTGTCCCAACCGCACGCTGGACTCAGGGCCAGAACTGACACAGTAAATTGGCGGTTGATAACAGAGCGTAAATGGCAAAGTGAAGCAGACTGCCAACGTTGGCATGCGACTGTCAGAAATTGGAATATGCCGAAAAGGACGAGCAAATTGTCCTGCTTTGGCTTTTCACACTCTATGATCTAATTCTCTGCATGACAGAGCAGGTGGTCCTCAGTTAGGCCCAATATGATGCCTGCAGCTGGAGGTCCTGCTCTGGGGTCAGTGCCAAAGCTCTGCTCCTCCTGACCTTCTGATTTAATGCTCTGTCCCAGGAGGTCACCAAGCAGAGACGCCAAGGAACTCCTGCATAAGGTAAGACCCACTTCCTTCCCTGTGGGTCGCATGAAATTGAAACTTGTTACAGATGGTCAGTTTCAAGCCAACACCTCCGATCTCAACTGCATGGTCATTTCTTTCTGTGCCAGTATGGAGCCATCTGGAGTGTGAGGATTTTCATGGATTAAGTAACTTCTTTGCAGCTTCTGAACTTCATTTAAGGCCTTTAAACACAGAAATACAACTTCTGATACCACTTTTTATTATAAAGTATTTTACATGAAAATAATACACACAGACGAGCCATAAAATAAACACCACCTGCCTATGATGGAGTAGGACCCACTGAAGCTGGTGATACTTTCTATCAGGACCAGCACTGACATTATGTACAACAGCAGATCCTCATTGGGATTGGACCAGACAGGAGAGCATCCAATCTAATCCAATCCAACTTTATTTCTATAGCACTTTTAAACAACCAAAGTGCTGTACAGAGGAATATCCCCACATGCATCAATGAGTGTCGGGTGCCCATGACCACGTTACCAATTGTAACCTCCAAAAAACAAAAGTGGCAGACAGAAAGACAGACAGGTCAGGATTCTGGGTCTCTGGGTTTTCTCTACTAGAAAAATGTATTGCGTTCTCAAAATCTGCAGTGCACAAGGTTCTGTGGAAAATAAACATAAATCCAGCGTGTTTGTCCTGTGTCGCTTCCCTCTACAAATATCTGGATTGTTTCCTAGTCAAATGCTAATATTGCTACATAAATGCTATAAGCTTGTTAACAGTCCTGTGCACTGAAATCACATCTATTCGGGTTTTTTTAAGCGTTTTTGATGTTCATAGCATCATGTGAGCGCTGAGGTAACGGCTTTTAATGATTTCTGCATACATTGCATTCATATTCCATTAATCTAACATTCTGGAGGACTGAATATATCCCATGATTCTTCCCGGGCGGTGTAGTCAGAGCATGAACCCGCTAACAGCAGCGAGGTTTTCTCTACATCACTGTATCAGGAGGATTATTAACATAAGGACTTGAAGGTTCAGCTCTAATAAAGTTAAACATTCTATACTGTGATTATAAATAAATTGGAGCTTATATATGTGTATGTGTATAATATATATATATATGTTTATACAGAACGTCATAGTATGTGGAGGACTAAAAAAAAATATTTATCATGAAGCGTCAGCCAAATGAATTAATGAATAAATGTAAATGGAATAAAGGATAAACCTGGGCGTCCTCATTACTGCCCCCACAGGCACAAACACAGCATTGCAGTCTGGGCTGCAGGTTGGCGTTCAACAGTTACAACCCAATGCCAGTTTATCCAAGATAAACTTTATTTAATAACAACAAAATCTGCAGGATGATCAAGGTGAAGGGCTTTACAACCCCTTGACAAAACAAAACAAAACTAATCTTATTTTACTGACGGGGCTACAGCAACAATAAGCAATGTCACCACCTATAATGTTTGAGTTTAAACCTTATTACCTTATTAAATATTAACTGGCCCTAGACTATTTATAATATTCATAGGTGTGTAATTTTATATGTGGCATATATTATGACATCCCTAATGTTCCTTTTAGCTTTCATTACCTGTTAGCTACATTAGCATTGACGCTCTTACCATGGAACAAAACCACAGAAGGAAACCTCACCAAATATTTTTAGGGAACACAGTTAGTGTAAGTGGAAAATTATGCTTCTTTTTATTAAATTCAACCTTTCCTTGTTTTGTACCTTCTTAATTATTATGTCAATGTTTTTTTTCTTTTTTATGATGACAATAAGATTAGTTTTTAAGGTTTTAAAGGATTTGCTCTCATTATTAGTAAGCCTTTGAATATAAAAGTTGGATTTTCTGACTTTCTTGCCACCCTCTGAGATCTGGCACAATATTGGAATCTCTATTCTCCCTGGAACACTCAGTTTAATCCAGAAAACATGAGGAGCCATCTTTCTTTAATACCTTCTGATTCCATGGGAGGCTCTCTTAATCACGTCTGTGGAAGAAGCAGTTCTCTTAGACCTCTAGTCGTCTCTTCGTTCTGATCTGCTGAATTCATCTGAAAGCTCACTGCTGCTAAGCTGGTCTTACGCAGTGTAATGAGTGTGCTTGTGCTCCACAGCATGTTTCTCACTCATTATGATCCTCATGGCTTTGGCTTTTCTCCTGAACATATACCACGTGAGTAAAATTAACAAACCAAATGCGGAAGAAAAAGATGTTTGTATAGTTGTGAGATTGGCAGATATGACAGATGTCAATTGATTTATTAAAACTCAAGAAGTGGATAATTGTTCCGACTCTTGGGCTGTGATTGAAATGAGTTTTGTGCTACTGTTAATGGAGGGGGAAGAATTTAAATACAAATCTATGGTAAAACCAAGGGGTCAGGAAATGAACTTTCACACTTTCTCAGCATTAACCCACATCAGGGTTGAACTACTGCCAGTAATCAGTTATATTATATTATATTATATTATATTATATTATATTATATTATATTATATTATATTATATTATATA
>JBBIGC010181390.1:0-14587 GCA_037576955.1 Lepidarchus adonis
TTGGGCCACCCTTAGCAGCAACAACTGCAATCAAGCGTTTGTGATAACTTGTAATGAGTCTTTTACAGCTGTGGATGAATTTTGGGCCAAACTCATCTTTGCAAAATTTTTGTAGTTTAGCCACATTGGAGGGTTTTCGAGCATGAACCACCTTTTAAAGGTTATGACACAGCATCTCAATAGGATTCAGGTCAGGACTTTGACTAGGCCACTCTAAAGTCTTCATTTTGTTTTTTTTCAGCCAATCAGAGGTGAACTTGCTGGTGTGTTTTGGATCATTTTCCTGTTGTAGAAACCAAGTTTATTTCAGGTTGAGGTCACAAACAGATGATGGACATTCTCCTTCAGGAGTTTTTGGTAGACAGCAGAATTTATGGTTCCATTTATAACAGCAAGTCTTCCAGGTCCTGAAGCAGAACAGCCCCAGACCATCACACTACCACCACCATGTTTTACTGTTGGTATGATTTGTTTTTCTGAAATGCTGTGTTACCGCTATGCCAGATGGAATGGGACGTTCAGCTTTTGCTGGTCAGTCCACAAAGTATTTTCTCAAAAGTCTTGGGGATCATCAAGATGTTTTCTGGCAACATTCAGACAAGCCTTTTTGTCCAGCAGTGGTTGTAATTTCTTTTCTTTTTCATTTGTTTCTGAATATCTTTCGATCTTACCATAATGTCGAACTTTTGAGGATTTACTTCACTTTGTCTGGGAGGTCTTATTTAAGTGATTTCTGTATTGAGAACAGGTGTGGAAGTAATCAGGCCTGGGTGTGGCTAGAGATATTAAACTCAGGTGTGATGAACCACTGTAAAGCTATGTTTTAACAGGGGGGCAATCAATTTGTCACACAGGGCCATGTAGGCTTGGATTTTTTTTCCTTTACTTGTGTTGTCTTTGAGTAATATTTACATTGCTTTGATGATCTGAAACATTTACTGTAAGTGGGGCAAACAGGGAAAAAAAGAAATCAGGAAATACACTTTTTCACACCACTGTATTTCCTTTACTCTAATATGCTTGAATATGCTCTATTCATCTTTGTAAAGCAAAATTGTCTCTATGCTTTACATTTTTTAAATTTCAGCCATTTTCAGTTCATCACATTTTTACAGAGGCAGCTGACACAATGTTAAACATTACTTCTTAACAGTTCACAATGAAACCATTTGTTTTGCTGAGTGTGACTACAAGAACTATACCACCTCTTTGGTTGATGCAAACGAAAAAACCCTGATATTTTCAATCTGAGGAGGAAATGTGTGTTCAGTTGAGCTTTTTTCATTGCATGGAACAAATGATCTTCACAATAGAACTGAAAAGAATGAATGGCTATTTGGTTAAACTGCATGAAGATAACCACAGCATTGACCAAACAGAGTTCTTGTTCCATTCAGTTGTCAGTTGTTCATGTGTCCTCTCGTTGGCCCACATTTCCACATTTCCAGCGAACCCTCCATGCTCAGTCAGTCCAACTGCTTGAGTCCAGCTGGCCCACCTCTTCAAGCATACGGGGTGATCACATTAGTCAAATGAGCTAAACATTGAGGGCTAAATGTACTTAGAAGTGGTGCAGATCTGAATACACCCTTAATGCTGACCACTTCTAGATGAACTTGACATTACAAAACAATTAGATCAATTAATATCAACAGAACAATTAGCCGCTGTCAGCAAAACACATAATCCACCCTAAATCCCCTTCTACACAAATGTGGTACTGACTGAAATTTTGAATCAGTACTTCTGAGAATTTCTCAGCTTGCTTCAATAAGTGATGGATCCAAAAACAAGAAACAAGGTGGTGTTCTCCCAGGGGATCCTCTATACAAGCCAGAAGCTTTGAGCTAGAAAGACTTGGGGAGTACCAATCATTGTTATATGTCAGAGAATCCCATTGATGTAACGATAACCGCTGCACTACAATGCTTTGGGAAATGCTTTGATTGGCGCGAGAGGCACAACTCCCTCAAGGGCACAGCTATTCTTCAATCCACAAGTTCAAGGTCAATTACCCATAATAGCCAGTCTCTGGTCACTGGCAAGCAAACCAGAACCCCTCTGCTGCCTATAAGCCCTGTTTACACAACAGCGTAAATCAAGGGACCCTGCTGGAGACAGATCTATCCATCCGAGGATAGCCTTCTACACTTAATGACATGAGCCACTTCTACACCTGTGTAAAAAAAGGCCCCCGCTCGCAGGAGACGCTTGACAGAACTGCTTTAATTAATCTCGGAGGGGGGCGCGTGGCATCTGCGACGACAGTCACTGTGGAGGGGATTGTGCCCAAGTCTGGTGATCTGAGACCAGTTTGGGCTTTTCTCTGCTAATAGCTTAGGCTGGGATGAGGAAAAGTGACAGCAGACCTTAAGCCGGTATTTAAAAGCAACAGGAGACAAAACTGCAGTCACAGAAGGCCATGGCACTTCACACTTTGGAACTCTCACCCCTCCAGAGGCCTTGATTCAATCAGCAAGAGCTCCTCAGTTAGTGAAAACATCTAGGGCTGTGTAACTTCTCAAGAGCATAGATTTAAATGTGGCTTAAATGAAGAATAGCAGCGGTCAATGCTGCAGTACACAACACCATGGCTGTGAAAGTTAAATACAGACTCAGAGTTTCAGATGTCTTATACTTGTACTCAGACTTGGCCATTGGTCTCACCAAATGTTTCTTTTGGGCTCAACCAAGTCAATGTACCTTTAATTTTTTCATTATTCAAAACAAAAATAATTGATTAAGAAGGCTCCAAAAAAATTATCTAGAACAGGCCATGACACTGGCCATGGATACTGGCTGAGATGGACCCAAATTGTCCTTGGTTTTGATTTGGACCAAAATGTTTTTAGACTTAGTCTTGACTTGTAGTCAAAACTCTATGAACCCAAACCTCCTTTTCCTTGGTCTTGATTGGAACACAAACCTATTTGGAATTATTCTTGAGTTGTACCCAAACCTTTTTGGAATTCAGCTTAACTTGGACTTTCTTCAAACTTGGTCTTGACTTTGACTCTGCCTTCTTGGGATTCAGCCTCAATGAGTCCAAGATTAGTACTAATTAAGACTGAGAAAGACAGTCTACAGCTCTGCACCATATATATTCCCGTACATCCATAACATGACAGTGGTCAATGCTGCAGTAGTAATAGTCAAGTACAGACTCAGAGTTTCAGATTTGTATTGTACTTGTAGGCATCTTGCACCAAATGTTCCTTTTTGGCCCAACAGAGTCAAGGTGCCTTTTTTCATCAATTAATACATTATTCAAAACAAAATTCACTGATAAAGCAAGCTCAGAAAAGAGATGTTACAATTATTTCAAAATTAATCTAGAACAAGGCAATGACACTGGCCAGGGACACTGGCTACCCATCATATGCCTGCCAAAAATCATCTTGGCGCAGTCTCATCATTTTGTTTTTGGCCTCACACACAATGTCATTGAGTGCAAGCATTTGGACTTGGTGTTAATTTGGACTCAGTCTTGATTTGAACACAAATCTCTTTGGACTTTATGTTGTTTTGCACCCAAACTTCATTGGAATTTGTCTTGACTTGGACTCGGGAGGCTTTGTGCTCTTTGAACTCTTCTTGATTTGGTCTCAAATGTCTTTAGAGTTGGCCTTGACTTAGACTTAACATTTTTTAACTCAACTTGAGATTGTCCAAAAGTCTTTGGCCTTGGTTTTGATCTAGACCAAAACCTCTTTAGACAATCTTGACTTAGGAGTTAAACCTCTATGGACTCACCTAAACATTTTTAGCTTCTGTCTTGATTTAGACCCTTTCTTGAGTTACCCAAACATTTTTGGAATTGTTCTTGAATTGGATTTGACTCAGTCCAAGACCGGGGGTCTAATTTATAACCATTGCACAGGCACAAAAGGGGACCTAAAAGATGCGTACGCCTCTGTCTATGCAAACCAAGAGACCCCTTTGTGATCTATAGAAAAAAACTTGACGAGATAATGTGTGTATATATATGCAAATTCTGACCCATGCATGCAAAAAATTTGGAGCGACAAATTCGATCGCTGTGAGAAACTCCTTGTCCTAGTGATTCATAAACTGTACATTTAATTGAACTTATTCATATATATATATATGTATATGTATAATAGAGAATAAATATATCAGTAAAATATATAATGCAACTCAAATTTGAGCTTAATCTACATTGTTAATCTACTGGAGCGATGTGCTGAACTGGGTCCAATGTTTGAGAGACCAACCCAACGGAACCGCACTAATCCGATACAAATACAGGTACTGATGACCCCAGGGTTCTTCTCAACTGGCTGTTACCAGCGTGAATTAGCCGATGGTTATATGTTACAATTAACAATAAACTTTTCATTTGTTATAATTACTAAGGAAATAAAAGAAAAATCTAATTGTGTCAATTGTACATCAAAAGACAATTTGCAGCAATGTCTGCTTTTTCACACAGTTGAATGCACTCACATTGCAATAAGGGCCCCATATGAAAACAAATTGATTTACAAAAATAGAAAACCATTTGTGCTTTCTATAAATGTAAATGCTAATTGTGATGCTGACATGGTCCTGACAAACATGGCTGCACGATGACCTGGTTCAACAGCATTATGGCTTCTTGGTAAGGTAATAAAAATATGGTGTCATTTCTAACTGTTCATTGTTCATGTATTGAATCATTTCTCTTGTAAAATGCACAGAACCCCTAATGCTATATTCCTATTCATCTGTAACATGACTCAACTGCTTTGCATAAGAGAGTCTGCCAAAGGCACAAATGGAAATTTTATGGAAATGGAAAGTAGTTTCATGAATAAAAATGCACTGTAATAATAATAATAATAATGCTGTTCATGTTTCATTGTTCTACTAAACACTGAAGATACAATAGAAAATAATAGTCAGTGTACAGCTTGTATAACAGTGTAAATTTGCTGTCCCCTCAAAATAACTCAACACAGCCATTAATGTCTAAACTGCTGGCAACAAAAGTGAGTACACAAAATGTCCAAATTGTGCCCAAAGTGTCAATATTTTGAACTCTTTTGGGCATGGAGTTCACTAGAGCTTCACAGGTTACCACTGAAATGCTCTTCCACTTCTCCATGACATGACCATGGAGCTGGTGGTTGTTAGATGTTAGGTGCACTTTTCCACCTTCTGTTTGAAGATGGCCACAGATGGCCAGTCCAGCATATTTTCCCTCAGTTTCTTTAGGAGGCAGTGGTTGTCTTGGAGGTGTGTTTGGGGTCATTATCATGTTAGAATACTGCCCTGTGCCCTGTCTTCACCAAACTGTTTGTAGGCTTTCTTGTGTACCATCTTTTGAAGAAGGTTCCTTCTGGGATGACAGCCATGCAAACCATTTGATGCAGTGTGTGGCGTATGGTCTAAGCACTGACAGGCTGATCCCCCACCCCTTCAACCTCTGCAGCAATACTGGCAGCACTCTTTTCAAAAGTCTATTTTTAAAATACAACTTCTGGATATGACGCTGAGCATATGCTCTCAACTTCTTTGTTCGACCATACCAAGAACTGTTCTGAGGGTAATCTGTCTTGTTAAATTGCTGTATGGTCTTGGCCACTGTGCTACAGCTCAGTTTCAGGATGTTAGGAATGTTCTTAGCCTAGGTCTTCTGTATGCAGAGAAACAATTATTCTTTTCAGATTCTCAGAGAGTTTTTTGCCAGAAGGTGACATGTTGAACTTCCAGTGCACCATTTCTTCCAGAAGAAGACTTTTGTAGACTATTGCTATTACAAATGTTTTGGTATACACATGTGTGGCATTTCCAGGCATAGAATCAGGATGAATCAGGATGACATCCTGGGCCAAAACCACCAGAGGTTTGGGCTTTAGATGAACCAGATAAAGAAACTGCAATGCAGAGTACTTACAGTGACAGTGACCTGGATTTTAAACCGTGCTCATCATGTGATCCACATCTGATAACAGTCTGAACTGGACGATTTGGTCAGAGATTTGCATCTGTCAAAAGCAAAATCTGAGCTGCTGGGTTCAATACTGCAGGAATGGGGTTTGCTGTCACCAAATACAAAAATTTATGTGTTTCAAGACCAACATCATGATATAACCCATTTTTTTGCACAAGTCGGCAGTCTCGGTTTCGGTTGTGACGTTGAAGGATTTTTCTTGGTCTTGGGCTGTGACCACAACCTGGATGAGTGTCGTTACTTCATTGATTCATCAATGTTAAGCCTGAAAGCTGTTTTGCTACACAATGGCATTTATCATTTATCCTTTAGTATCTGTTGATTATGCAGAACACAGAAAGAGAATATGGAACTGTTACTGAAGTACGTCCAGTATACCAAGTACAACTGGAATATCTGTGGAGATGTTAAAGTTGTTGCTCTGTTACTAGGACTGCAGCTCGGCTACACAAAGTACAGTTTTATCTGTGAATGGGACAGTACAAGAGTTGCACTATTCTCAACAGAACTTGACACTCTGTAAAAAGTTACTTTCAGAACACCCGGCAAAGATATTTTTGAGATTGAGATTCATGAAAAATTTAGTGAAAGCTATGAACAAGGAAGGCGAAGGTTTTTGTTATTTAAGACAGATGTTTCCAAGAATGACTGATGCTAAGATCAAAGAGGGCATTTTTGTTGGCCCCCAGATCAGACTCATGAGTTACAAGCGGTTTAGAGATCTGTTAGTTGCCTGGAAAGCCTTCAAAAACGTTGTTGACAGTTTTCTGGGCAATTACAGACCCCCAAACTACATTCAGCTGTTAGACAAACGTCTCGAAGCATATGAGACAATGAAGTGCAACGTGTCACTCAAGATTCATTTTCTCCACTCAGACTTGGACTTCTTTCCCACAAATCTTGGTGTCAGTGACAAACATGGTGAAAGGTTTTGTTGGAGAACATATACAAAACGAATCCGTCAATGCTTGCTGACTACTGTTGGACACTGTAATGCAATGCACCAAACACTAATCACAAAAGAAAATCAGGAGTAAAACACTTTTAGTTTTGTTGAAATTAATTGCTTATGCGAAACATAAAAATAACTAAATATGTTCTTGTTAGTAAATACTACATAAATGTCTATTTCTCAGTTCTTACATGATGTAGTAAAACCAAAACTATATTCGTGCAAACCCAGAAAAAACCTTTCAGGAAAAAAGACTGTGCAGTGTAATTTCTACCATGACCGTATCTGTCCCACACCCACATTTATTATTTCCAGCACATACTTATATTCCAAGTATAATGGGTGGTCTCGTGATAAAACAAGCATCCTCTAAGACCAGAGATATCTCAGAAAAGTGTCCCACATAATGGAAAAACAAGGCTTCTTTCTGGGACTACAGTACATAACCATCACCCCTTGTCATTTAAACCTGTATAAAATGGGATACATCTAATCCTGAGATCTTCCTCCTTTTTAAGGAACAACAAACTCTGCCAGCAATCCTTAGGGTTTGATTTCTCTCTCACCCCCCAAAAATATTATTACAGCAGAAAAATCAATTCTGCCCTTTGTCACTCCCTGAGTGAGAGAGGTGGGCGGGGAAGCAGAGAGAGAGAGAGAGAGAGAGGTTGAGAAAGAGAGTGAAGCTCATAGCTGTCGCTCTCGTTCTTAGTCTAGCTCGCTCCCCAAAAAAGTAACATTCACAATAATCAGACTTCTGTGAAAGGGCCCAAAAGGTCACAGCATGTCTAAAAAAACTTCCTTTCCTTTTTACATTCACTCTGTCCTGCTCTGCTCGTTCTCATTGGTTTGCTCTAAACTCCTCTCTCTTCTCATTCGCTGTAGTAACGCTATTGATTTCCTGTCACGATCTAGAGGAATACAGAAAGATGGATGGATGGGCTCTGTATTTCATGTTCCGCTCCAATGTGCCATATACACACAAACACTAAGGTGTTAATGAAAAAGAAAGGGGGGGTGCAGTTGACTCAGTGGTCCTGGTTACAAAGACCTACAGGGGCATGTGAATACAAGAGCCCAATACAAGGTGTTTTGCATATTAACCCTCCACGACTGAAGTTAGTTGGGCAAGTCAGACAGTACATATCTCCTTTAGATCTTGGTGTTCCGCTGGGCCAGTAGGTCCTACATACCTACAACAGAGAAGCCTCCTATCACCTCTACAAGCCAAACACTTCCAGAACAATGCATCTCTACTACTGTATGTCTTGACTACTTGAATAGCAAGGCTGGGCGATATGATTATATTTCTTTAAAACATAATAAGCCATTATTTCTGGTTTCACTTTTATCTACTATGAGCTTACTTGGAAGTTCAATCACTCTTAGTCTTCATCATTCATTCTTTGCTTCATTAATTAGCCATTTATCATTAGGCGAACATTTACTGAGATACAATTACTGAAGAATAAAGTAAAGAACACTATCTAGTTTTTTCATTACAATGACAACAGTCAGTATGTGGATACATGAGTCAGTTCTTGAAGTTGATGTGCTGGAAGCATTAGCGTATCCCTAAGACAGGTCTTGTGGAGTGTTCCAGGTGGGCAATAGTTAGTACTTACCAAAAGTAAACCAAGGAAGGTCAACTGATGAATCAGTCATGAGCCACACATGTGCGGAACGAAGGCTTGTCTGTGTGGTCTGATCCAAAAAAGGAGCTGCTGTTGTAGGAAATGTTCGTTCTGATAGAAAGGTTTCAGAACACAATGCACCAGAGCTGTGTCAGAAGCATGATGGGTCCTCTCAATATCAAGCAGATGTTTTTAATGGCTACACATTGTATGACACTAATTGCTTAAAGCATTACATTGGGTAACGCTAGTCAGCAACGTAGTTGCACATCTTTTGTGATCCCAGATGGCGAGTCCCAGGGCAGCAGTGGCGCTGTTTCAGCAGATCAAAATTGGGGCTTCAACAGCTTTAAAAAAAAAGGGCTAAATAATATCAATATGTCAAAATATAAGTTGCTATATTCTCTGGTTTCACTTCCATCTGCTATGAGCTTACTTGGAAGTTCAACCACTATTACTCTTCCATCATTTATTCACTGCTTAGAAAACAACAGACATTCGTTAATCAGGACAGGTGAACAGGTCTGTAAGCTTCCCATATTCTAGTGCATTTACAGTAGAGTTCAGACCAAAGCTGAGGGACCTGTGGTCATGGTTCACAGGAATTTGATCAGTCTGCTTGCCATTGATGCCATCTTCCCTGTTATACCACCAAATTCTTACACGTCTTGAAAGAGGAAAAGTCAAACAGAGCGGGAACCCTCTGTTCTTTAACAGTGGCCACCCTGTCTTACACTCTTGCCCATGAGCGCCCTCCTTTTTAAGGCTCCGATTACAACCCTGGTTTGCCACCAACTGCATCATGTCAGGGTTCCAACAAGCTTGTGTTCGCCAAATATCATACTCAACTGGGAGCATATTGCCATGATTTTGAAGCCTTGCTGATTTCCTACACTTTGTAACTGGGCAGCATTGGGTTCATTGCAAATTGTGCTGTGGAAACCAGCAGATGCCCTGAGTGACGGGGGGAGAAGAAGGGGTCATCCTTCCCACCCAGAGAGCAAAGCCGATTGTGCTGTCTTGGACTACTGGATACAGATGGCTGTATGTACCACCAGGGATCAAACCATTAACTTTCTGATGATAGGGCCGGAACCCTAGAGCACAAGCCAAAAAAAACCAACAACAAAAAAACCTCATACAGCAACAAATTCAACCATTAAAAACAATATAAGTTAATACAAATTACAAACATGGAAGAAACACTAGAAAGAATAGAATATAATCTTGAAGACGAAAAGCAAATTAAAATTAAGCGAGTGTGTTAAGCTGAGCTGAAGGCCTGCTGGTCAAGTAGAAACGTTTTCAGCCTGGACCTGAAATTGCTGAGGCTGGTCTAACGCTCTCCGTCACCTGGTTCTGGTGAGATTGAGGGTACGGACTCTCCACTTAACGAGCTACTAGCCAGCTCCTCGCTGAAACAGAGAACAGTGGAGGAAATAACCTCTGCAGTCACAGCATAATACTGGCTCATCATCACAATGAAGGAGCCTTTAAGCCATTGTTATGAACTTGTGTCCCTCGCCTCCCGGTTCTAGAGCGCAGACAGCCTGCGGGTCACGTGCGGCAGCATATGGCGGGAAGGGAAGCTTTAGTTGCTCATGGCTTTACACCAATCAGCCATAACATTAACACCACTGAAGAATAACGTGAATACCACTGACTATCTCGTTTTTTCATTACAATGACATCTGTCAGGGAGTGGATATATTAGGCAGCATGTGAACAGTCAGTTCTTGAAGGTAATGTGCTGGAAGCATTAGCGTACAGGTCTTGTGGAGTGTTCCAGGTGAGCAGTAGTTAGTATCTACCAAAAGTGATTTAAGGAAGGTGAACTGATGAATCAGTCTAATGAGCCCAAGGCTCACTGACGCATGTGCGAAGAGAAGGTTCGTCTGTCTGGTCTGATCCCAAAAAGGAGCTGCTGTTATGAAATGTTCATTCTCATAGAAAGGTTTCAGAACACAGTGCACCACATCCAGAGCTGTGTCAGAAGCATGATGGGTCTTACTCAATATCAGGCAGATGTTTTTAATGGCTACACATTGTATGACACTAATTGCTTAAAGCACTACATTGGGTAACGCTAGTCAGCAAACACGCAGTCGTGGACACGGCAATATGTGCTTCACCATCTTCTGTGATCTCGGATGGCGAGTCCCAGGGCAGCAGTGGTGCTGTTTCAGCAGATCTAAATTGGGGCTTCAACAGCCCTGTGGTTAATTGCTCATGAGTGAAAACAACATTAGAATTCCCAGAGAGAGAACAAAGCCATACCCTGGCTAATATACAGTGGTGCTTGAAAGTTTGTGCACCCATTTTCTATATTTTTATATGAATGTGATCTAAAACACCATCAGATCTTTTGAACATAGATGAAGAAAACTAATTCAATGATACATTATTATATCTGGTCATGTATTTATTATAAAAGTGTGCAGCAGTATGTGCAGCTAGACAGATAGACAGATAGACAGACAGACAGACTATTAATCTCGGGCAGAGGGAGAATTTGGGAATGTAAACTAAACATTTGTGGTAACTGTTGATCAGTCCTGCACATCATGTTTGATCTGATTCCTCAGCTTCAGGTCTTGGATGATGGCAGATGAACCGCTCGCTTTAGGCCCTTCCACAACAAAACTAAGGTCAGGACATTGACTTCATTCCAGAAGATGAAAATCTGATGTTTTAGGTTACATTTACAACACTCTTCACAATTATTGGCACCCCTGGTTAAGATGTATTGTTAGGCTTCTAATACATTCATTATTTTTCTGAAAATTGTAGGCTCACAACAAAAAAAAGAAAAAAATCCAACCTTTACTTGAAGTATATCTTTTTTAATTGGGGAAAAAAACATGAACTGCATGTTTTTTCATGAAATAATGTGTGCCACAATTAATGGTACCCCCCCTGCTGTTAATATTTCATACAACCCCCTTTTAGCACATAATCCTCTCCTATAACATTACACAAGGTTGGCGAATACAGAGACATGGAATTTGGTAATTTCTCTTTGCATCTTTCTAGATCATTCAGGGTACTGGGTCCTCTCCTATGCGTTCTCGTCTTCAGCTCAGGTCTTGGGACTGAGGGAGGAGCTTGATTTTGTTTCTGCTGAGCCATTTGTGTATATGTTTATGGTCACTATCCTTCTGGAATGATCTTCTCCAATGATGACACATCTTCAGCTTTCTGGCAGAGGCCTCCAGATTTTGAGTTCATGATGCTATGCATCCTAACAAGGTTCCAAGGGCCTTTGGAAGAGAAACAGCCCCATAGCATCACAGATCCTCCACCATACTTTGCAGTGGGCATGGGGTGCTTTTCTAGATATTCATCCTTGGATTCACGTCAGACGTACATAGAATGTTTGTTTTCCTAAACCTATTTTTAGCCTCATCTGACCAAAGTCCACACTCCCAGTTGAAGTACTGACCTTTACGTTTGTGATTGTAAGTGAGAAAAGGTTTTTTCAAGGCATGTCTTCCAAACAACTTGTTGGCATGAAAAAAGCATCTTGTGGTTGTCATGGAAATCTGTGACCCCAAAATAACATTCTAAGGTGCAGTTCTAACAGTTTTTTTTTTAATTATTTCTCTTACCATCCTCCACACTGTGCATGGTGGCGAGATAATCTTGGGTCCTCGTCCAGCCTTGTTTGTCACTGTTGCAGTTGTTATTAACTTCTTTTTTATTAGTCTAACTGTAGGTACAGGCAGGTTAAACGTGTAGCTATTTTCTTGTAGTGATTACTTCTGCATGTTCCCTTGTCTTTCCCATGTTGAAGAGTGGTTAGAGCAATAGGACTCTGTGTCATGTTATATTTACAGCCCAGGGAAAAAAGAAGTAATTAATTACTAATTAAAAGTCCCTATTTACTAGAAATTACAAAAATGCTTTGATTACATTTATTTTATAGCAATTGTTAAGGGTGCCAATCATTTTGGAACATATGATTTCGTGTAAAAAAATCTAGTACTTCAATTAAAGGGTTTTTTTTAGTGTTATGAGCCTATATTGCTCTATCAGAAGCCAAGAACCCATCTTAACCAAGGGTGCCAATAATTGAGGAGGACACTGTATATTAAAATGTTGTTTTAAAGGGTTAATAAACTTTCAAGCACTACATTTATAATATTATCTGCCTAAGAGCACACCAGGAAAGAGAAAAGAAAGAAAATGGATTAGCGAACGGAGACGAATGGATGGGAATACCGCCAGTAGAGGTTTCCGAATGGAACCAGAGGACATTGCTGAAGATTGCGTGTGACAGAGATGCCCCAAGGACACACAAGACATTTGAGAGTTTGAAAGAATTGAAACCCCCAATCCCTCCAACACACACACCAAAAAGCTGCAGTAATTAATGCATGAAGAACACATGGCGTCATTTCATACAGAAACAGGTGTTGGAACAGGAGAAAGCAATTCATCAGGAAGAGGAGGGAAGGGGGTGGGGGGCTGGGGATGGGGGGAGCATGATTTATTCCAGCTCCGCATGCCAGTCATTAAGAAATATCAGCAGAACTGAGAAAAGCACAGTGCATGTGAGCTGTAAGTTCAAATCCTAACCGTGCTGCATTGTACTCCAAGACTCACTGGGATTACACCAATGCTCTAAGGAAAGTGGAATGCATAGAAGGTCGCCATGCAAATTCAACCCATTTCACTCCCAATTTAATGCTGCACACAACTATACAACAAATGCCACTTTAATTTGTTCAGTGCATGATCTGGCATTTAAGCCCCTGTTAAGAACAGTTTGTTTTCTGGATGTTGGATTTCTATGCCCATTGCTGCTATTGGCTGTTTCACTTAAAGGAAAGTGTGGGAGGGAGACTTAGAACATGACAAAAAGTTTACAATGTTGAATTGGCCTAATAACCTCAATCCATGGGACGTGTTGGACTAGGCAGATCCATGGAGGCTCCACCTCCCATCTTACAGGATCTGCTGCTTCTGAGATCTGTTGCCTCGAGGGTTCAGAGCCTTTCTGGTGGCATGAGGGAGACCTACGCGATATTAGGCAGGTGGTTTTAATGTTACGGCTGAACAGTTTATAGTGGTCTAGCACTGATGTACAGTGATGTTCAAGCCATTTTTATGCAGATCTAGAGGTCTCCGACTTATCAAAGCCTGCGGTTTATCCATGGGGCCGCAGCGGAGGTTAACTGCATTCTCAAATTCCTACCCACTCACAGAGGTTAGCCTCACATTTAATAATCGACTTCATCCAGCGTCTGATTAACTGGAAAACCTAAACTAAACGTAAAGGTCAAATAAAAGTGGCTATCAACGAGTCCATTTCCTGAGAGAGGAACCTGCACGGCTGTCTGACTACATAAACATATGGATTTAACTTTGGCATGTGTATGTGTGTGTGTGTGTGTGTGTGTGTGTGTGTGTTATGGCTTGTGTTTAAGGACATGCAGGTTTAAAATGTATAAGAGATCTAGTCCACAGCAGAAGGTGCTTGCAGAAAATTATACAACATTCCATAATGAAGACCATCCGAGTGTAGTAGCATGGAAAAAGTTTAAAAAGGTCATAATAAAATGCTGCCCACAGATGCATAAACTCTTCATTACAGAAAAGCCAACCAAAAATCTTATGCAAAAAACACAATGGGCTTTTCAGCTGGTCATTCACAGTTTTCTGTTAATGGACATTTTTGTTGGACAACACAAAAGACCAACATACAGGAATCAACTGGGGAGGTTCAGTGACAGGGTTGAGTTTCAGTGTAGCGAGTGGCATTTGAGTGGCAACTCAGTAGGTGGGTGGCATTTGATTTGAGTGGACTGAGTGGGTGGGTGGCATTGGATTTGAGTGGACTGAGTGGGTGGGTGGCATTTGATTTGAGTGGACTGAGTGGGTGGGAGGCATTGGATTTGAGTGGACTGAGTGGGTGGGTGGCATTGGATTTGAGTGGACTGAGTGGGTGGGTGGCGTTGGATTTGAGTAGACTGAGTGGGTGGGTGGCATTGGATTTGAGAGGACTGAGTGGGTAGGTGGCATTGAATTTAAGTGGACTGAGTG
>JBBIGC010181425.1:0-14198 GCA_037576955.1 Lepidarchus adonis
CACCTACAAACAAGCAAGATTTCTGGCTCTCACAGACCTGTAACTTCTTCTTTAAGAAGCTCTTCTATCCTTCACTCATCACCTGTATTAATGACACCTGTTTGAACTCGTTATCAGAATAAAAGAAACAAAATGATCTGGGGCTCCACGCAAGATCTCACCCCGTAGGGTCAAAATGATCACAAGAATGATGAGCAAAAATCCCAGAACCACACAGGGGGACCTAGTAAATGAGCTGCAGAGATCTGGGACCAAAGTAACAAAGTCTACCATCAGTAATACACTACGCCACCAGGGACTCAAATCCTGCAGTGCCAGACGTGTCCGTCTGCTTAAGCCAGTACATGTCCAGGCCCGTCTGAAGTTTGGATGATCCAGAAGAGGATTGGGAGAATGTCATATGGTCAGACAAAAACAAAATAAAACTTTTTGATAAAAACTCTACTTGTCGTGTTTGGAGGAGAACGAATGCCGAGTTGCATCCAAAGAACACCATACCTACTGTGAAGCATGGGAGTGGAAACACTCTGTCATTGCCAACAAAGGGTATATAACAAAGTATTGAGATGACCTTTGGTTATTGACCAAATTCTTATTTTCCACCATAATTTGCAAATAAATTCTTAAAAAATTAGACAATGTGATTTTCTGGAATTTTTTTTCTCATTTTTTCTCTCATAGTTGAGGTAAAGCTATGATGAAAATTACAGACCTCTCTCTTCTTCTTAAGTGGGAGAACTTGCACAATTGGTTGCTGACTAAATACTTTTTTGCCCCCACTGTAACTATTTATGAACACAATCAGCACCACAACAAAATGTGACCTCTGCATTTTGCCCATCACATGTAGAATAGCAGGCAGCTATCACCAGTATAGGGACAGTACCTCAGTGGTACCTGGGCTGCGACCTTCTGATCCCAAGGCACTAACCTCTAGGGGTCACTTTGAAACTTTAATTCACGAGTACTGAACCATACGAAGAGCGACCAGTTTGATACATGCTTCTTAAATGACAAATTTGCTCAGTTTACCTTTAGTTATATATTATTAATAACGATTAATAACACTCATCTTTGTGAAGGCACTGATTGTGTTTATGATGAGATACACTCAGGCTTCTTTCACTGTAGTAATAAAGAACTCTCCCTCCCTTTCACTGTGAAAATTATATTATATTGCCATGTTTTTTGGATAAGAAATTACTTCTTCGCTGCGGCAGCGAGTTTACTCTCCACCAATGTTTTGTCATACACACAATACTGACCATTGAACTGGAATAGAACAGAGAGGTTTTTATTTATCTCTACATGTGGGAAAGAGATGTGCAGAGATGTGGCCCAGTACAAGATGATTTACGTTCTGTTCCGTCATTGTTCTAAAAGCCAAAGTGAATCCAGACTTTAGATGTAAATGTGGCTTTCTCAGCTGAGCTTTCTCTTCTACAAAAGTAAGGAATGCCCTTCCGAGAACGTTCAGACCCATGCTCTCTCCAAGCACTTCATGAATGTTCTTAGCTTTTATCAGCAGGGATAACTCTCTTTTTAAACCTTGTTCTGCTCACTGCGAACCTCTCACAGCCCATGTAACACATGTGGGCTGCTGTTGCTTCATCACTGGAGCTTGTGAAACTTGGTGTATTTGCATGCTGAACATGCCTGAGGATGAAACGTATGTTCAGTTGCGTTCATGCGTCATTGAATCTGAAGATCAAGTCCAAGCTCTGCCATGGAGTAGTAACTTTTCTGAATGCCGACTGAGATGAGAAAAGATAACACAGACCAGGGCTCTGATTTGCAGGGCCAGTTTTGCAAGATGTGGTTTAAGGGCCCATATCCTACTTTTTTTCTGTTGAATTTCCTTTCAGGTCCAGTTAAACACTGTAAACAATCGTTTGTGTGGGTGTTATGTACTCCTAGGATAATTACATATTCATCAACCACATTACGCCCGTCCTGCCTGAACTCCACTGGCTCCCTGTACACTACTGAACACAATTCAAACACTGTTCTCACATTTAAAGCTCTCCAGAATCTTGCCCCTCCCTACCTCACTGATCTTCTTCAGACCTACACACCCTCTCGCTCACTAGAGAAGAACTTTCAGTAACTTTTCATACTGTATTATATTATAATTCTTTTTTTTTATTGAATGCACATTTATTTATATAATTTTTATATATTTGTATTCCTAAATATTAGTTATACTATTATGCATGATTATTCTTAATTGGATTTTATTGCTCTTTTAGAACTTATTTGTTAAACTATATTTTTATTATTTTTATTATTTTATTTTTTGAGTGGCCTTGAGTGCTTTGAATGGCAAAGTTAAATAAAATGTATCACTGTTTATTACAAAAAAGAGATTATTCATTTATGAATGGCCATTTCCTAATAAATCTGATTGAGGGACAGGTTGTTTTTCACTGTGCCTTTAAGATTCACATAGGTAAATATGCCCTGTGCTGTGCCTCCTGACACATTCCTTCAGTTATTGTAAATGGGAGGGGCTTAACTGCTGGAGGCCAAATAAGCAGATGTATGCAAATTTGCTGGTTTTCTAGACGTCGCAAAAGCAAAGAATTGAACTCGGACTATTTTTTGGCAGCCTAATTTGCATATAAGGACTGAATCTTTATTGGTCCCACAAGTGGGAAATTTGCATAGTTACGGCATACAGGTTAAGACCCGCAGAATGGAAAAACTATACATTAAAAACTTTAAGTAAGATAAAAAGTAAAAAGAGTAGCTACTTATACTTAATACAAAAAATATATAAAAATAGACATTTTTGTATGTATGGAATATACTATATAAACGTATATATGTGAATAAGTACAAAATGTACATGGTAAAAAACAAAACTTTTGCACAGGGGAGAAAAATTGCACATAGAGAATATTGCAATTATTCTATATTAAAAGCAAGGAAAAATCTAAATTAAGTCTCACAGACCAAAAATTCTGCAACAAACAACAACATTCAAATCTTAGCTTTATAGTGTGTTCCGACTGACAATCTAGAACTCAGTAAACTTTCTAGAGCCATGGTGGAAAAATCTGGTCCTGGAGGGTGAATTTCCAGCACAGATTGGCAGATCCTGGCAATGAACAGGTGAGTTGAACCAGGTGTGTTTGACCAGCAACATAATCAAACTGTGCTGGACACTGGCTCTCCAGGACCCACTCCTGTTCTAGAGCCTCCAACAGTAATGTGTAGCCCAGACACAGGCCTTGTTGGTGTTTTTTGGAGAAAATTCTGGGTTCTCTGAGCATCCTGAGCTTCAGATGTGAAGACTGAAGATAAACCACATCTCTGATTGATGCAGCCAGTTTGATGAGTCTGGTTCTCTCAAAATTAAGCTACTTGCCTTCCTCAGAATTGAACAGCAGTTCAGTTTGGCGCTCTATTAGTCATTTCGTGTTTTGATTCAGAAAGCTGGTAATAAGGATCTACTGGCTCTGTGATAAATGAGTCCTTCAAATACAGAAGTGAGTCAAGGAGGCCATAGCTTCACCATGGGAAGGTAGGTCACATGATCACACAGTGCAGTGAAACTCTGAAAGTCCCCTCAGAGTGCAGCATGATGCATGTTTGGGGGCTGCAGCCCTTGCACGATCACTGAGGTGTAACCCACCACCTGCCTGCAAAGGAGATGAGTAGGTTACAAATCTTAGTCATATAACGGCCAGAAACTTGCTGCTGTTTTTGTGTCATTCCATTCAGACAGATTCAAGAAAGTCCCATTGTGATACGTGGTGGGGAATGAGGGGGGGCTGAGTGTGTTGGATGATGCTCAGTGTTTTGTCTGAAATCAAGGGTATGGGTTTGGGGGGGTTCATCTTCTGCCACAGTATCAGCCTCTACTCTTCTGGATGTTGGAGCATTGCTGAGTGTACTGGTTGCATGAGTGAAATCAGGTGCTGATGTTAGATGATTAGTTGGAGCTCATCATTCCAGCGGATGCATCACAGTGCTGGGGGACTTTGTATTCCTCTACCTGAGACTTGGCCTTGGGTTTGGTGATCTTAGGCTCATGTGTGGCTGATCCAGAGCCCATTCTATTGGTCAGTGATCTTCTAAGGAGACTATACAAGCTGTGTGTTTGTGTGTGAGACTGAACAGTGTCAACTCGTGGGTGCCCCTTAGACCAGCAGTCCCCAATCTTTTTCGTGCCACAAACCGGTTTAATGTCAGCCAATTTTTTTTATGGACCGGTCTTTAAGGTGTTGCGGATAAAAACAACAAAATAAAATGATACGATTAAGACAAGGTTGAGGACCACTGCCTTAGACCACCCCTAGACATGCAAAAGTTTTGGCACCCTAGCTAAATGACACAATTGTAAGTGTAAATAGTGACACATCCTTTTTAAATACACATTTACTATATATTTGCATGTGTAAATGTTACATGGTACATATATACACATATCAGGTCCCCTCCTGCTGCTGAAACAGCTCTGACTATGATTCACTGTGCGTTTTTGACCCTTTTCAAACAGGAACTGGAACCTGGAAGTCGCTTTGGATAAAAGCGTCAGCCAAATGAATAAATGTAAATGTAAATGTAGGAACTCCTCTTTGGGACCAGACCAGACAGACTAGCTCTCACTCCCCATGTGCACCAGAATCTTGGGTGCCCACAGGTTCTGGAGTGGCCATCTCAGTCTCCTGACCTCAATATCATTGAGCCACTCTGGGGAGATCCTCAAACCTGCATTTCTTACAAGAGCCCAAGAATTTGCAGGAACTGGAGACTTTTTGCATCAAGAATGGGCAGCTTTACCATCTGAGAAGATAAAGAGCCTCATCCACAACTACCACAACAGACTTCAAGCTGTTATTTATGTTAAAAGGGTCAATACACAATATTAAAAACTGGGGTATATAAACTTTTGATCAGGGTCATTTGGGTAGTTTGTGTTGTGATTATGATTTAAAAAGTAAACACAGTTAATTGATAATAAATGACTTCAGCCAAACACTAACCATGAGTGAACGAAAAGTTGTTGTGGTATCATTCAAACTCTCTGAAAAAAGGAAAAGAAATCATACATTCTGTCAGGGTATGTAAAGTTATGAGCACAACTGTGTACACAGATGTAGAATTTTATGGCTACAACATACTCAACAAGAGTTGGTACAGAGTTGAAATAAGATAGAACAGTGCACCAGTGCCCAGCGCATGAGTGAATAACATGTATGTGAAGATACTATTGATTCTGAGCTGTATTTGGGGATTTTAGAGATAAATATGTTACAATCAAGGCGATGTCTCGTCCCAAAATATCCATATTTATTTCAGCAGAACATATTCTGCACAGGCTACTACAGTGTGCTTTCAGAGACACAAAGTGTTTGCTTGACTGGCCTGCTGCCAGTCCAGATCTATCTGCTGCTGAAAATGTATGGAGCACCAAGAAAGAGATTCAGGCAATAGTTACTATTTAACAGTTATAATCTTAGATAAAACAAGCGTGGACGAGATTCCGATTGCAAAACTGCTACAATTAATATTCTCACCTATGGGTAATGTGTGTTGCAGCCATCAAACTCTAAACTTGTGTATACTTACAAAATTAAATTAAATTACATAGTTAAACTATTAAGCATCTTTTCTTTGTAATTGTATGAATTAATTAAAGGTTCATGTGAATTAACATATCACAGACTTGAGTTTTTATTGCCTTTTGGTTGTAGCTTGTGGAATATATTCCTGATTTTCTGGAAATTTTTTAATATATATGTGCATTTTGTCCCATAGTACAGTGTTCCTTCATACTAATTGGTGCACAAAAGTCTTGTCCCACATAAACAGGCAGGATGTGTAAACCAGCACACATTCTCAGAGCTTAACCACTTCAAGAAAAGAATCCGAGGTCCAGTACGCCTTCACTGGAGGAGTCGCACACAAGGGAAAATTCTCACTTGTCGTCACACATTGTAAGCCCTGCTCTGTACTTTCTCTGTGCACCTTTGCATCTTACGTTACGGAGAGGAAACTCAGGGGGAGCCCCCCTCCTCACCCTGCCCCCTGCTTTATAAACCAAGTGCACAAAGAACAGTTTCCTGTTTGAAAGCACGCCAACTTTTTCTTATGATGTCACAGGCTAGTTTGAATAATTCCACTTTGCTGTTATTATCCACAGCTTCCAGTAAAAGAGTCACGCATCATAACTTTCGAATCTGCTGGACTTCCGAGCCCACTGCAGTGACAGGTTTATTGTGGTTGGGTTTCTTACAGATGCAGACATTGCTTGTGTATTTCTCTCACATTGTTGAAGACATTTGCTAGTGGTCGCGACAAAAGTGCTGCAAGATGTTTTCTGGTTCTTTATTCAAGATTCAAGATTCAAGATTCAAGAGGTTTTTATTGTCAATACAGCCGTATACACAGTACACAGTGTATTAAAATAGCGTTTCACGCAGCCCCCCACCCTGGTGCATTGCAAAGAAGATAAAAATATAATATCAAGAACAAAATACTTACAGGCAACTATACATGCATTTTATGGAAGGACCAAAAATCCTGGTGAGGGCCATAGTGGTCCGCCGTTTAGCCCAAGAGATGGGAATTTTGTGGTTCCTTTATCTGCAAGGCTGAGTGAATGGTTGAGGATCTGGTTTATGAGAACAGGAGGAGGAGGAGGTCTATTCTGAGTGTGAAGTCAAACCCACAAGTTTGTGAGTAATACCACAAGCTAAATGGAGAGGTGGAGAAGCCTCCCTCCTTTTACAAGAAGAGATGAAAGAGACCGGCGCTCTGTGTCTGTGTGTGTGTTTGGCACCTGATGTTACGCTGCCTTTGTACTGGAGCTACAATGCTATAGCAGCTAAAGTAATTATATTATACCAACCAATCAGCATCAGGCATAAATCATCAAATACTCACATCCAACTGTATTCAGCTCTTCACTGAATCTCTATTAGATCTGCAACTGTGGTTTGTGACCTCAAGCCTCAAAGGCCCTTATAAAAATATGCTCACACCTTTCTTTCTTTCTTTCTTTCTTTCTTTCTTTCTTTCTTTCTTTCTTTCTTTCTTTCTTTCTTTCTTTCTTTCTTTCTTAGAATCAGAGTTTTGTGTGTAAAAAGTAGCTGATATGTGTTGGGAGCTGTTAGAACAGTGCAGATTTGCTGATTACCCCTTAATGCATCCACCTATCGCATGAATGTTTGAAACTCTCTCAGCAGCAGCACTTGATTTAACCACTTTCTGAGCACAAACCAAAGATTTGATGGTCACTACAAATGATTCCTCTCTTCTGCAAGGAGAACTCTGGAAATGGTAATCCAACACATCAATAAACATATACTGTTCAATATATTAATTTTATTTGTATTGACTCTAATATTAATGCTCTAAAAATAAAAATAAATAAAAACACTACCTGTCTAAAGTACTCTTAAATATGCATTTTTCAGGGGCCTAAGACAAAAAAAAAAGCCAAAGAAGCTGTTATGAGGCTGAAAAACAAGAATAAAACCATTTCCGACATCAGTCAAACCTTAAGATTACCAAAATCAACTGTCTGGAACATAATTAAGAAGAAAGAATGCACTGAGCTCTGTAATCAAGAAGAGGCCTCTGATTACCTCCACTGCTGATGACAGAAGAATCCTCATTATTATAAAGAAAAATTCATAAACTCCAGTCCACCAGATCAGAAACAGTCTTCAGGAGGCAGGTGTGTGTTTGTCAGAGCCTACTATATGCAGAAGACTTCATGAACAGAAATAAAGAGGCTACATTGTAAGATGCAAACCATTAGATAGCCATTAATACAGGATAGCCAGAATTCTGAAAAAGGTCTTAAAGATAAATGACACCCAGATTAATCTGTACCAAAATGATGATAAGAAAATGTGGAGATGAAAAGGAACTGCCAAGATCCAAGGCACACCAGCTAATGTGTTAAACATGGTGGTGGGAGTATCATGATGTAACTCCTGATTGTAGATGCACAATTAATTCTGAGGTGTATAGAAACATCTTATCTGCTCTACTTCCAGTAGATGACTTTGAACTCATTGGATGGTGCTTCATCCTACAACAAGATAACGTGGGAGTTTCTAAGAGCTAAAAAATGGAAAATTCCAGATTTTCCAAGCCTGTCTCTGGATTTAGAGGTAAATCAAAGTAAAATGGGTAAATTCCCAAACATTATGGAGGGCACTGTAAATAAAATGACTATAGGTACGAAGCTAAAAACACACTGCCAAAGCAAAAGTTTATTGTACTTGAAAGCTGTGATGAAATACTCATTTAATAGAGTTTAATAGAGTAAAGTGGTAGTGGTGTAAAGATCATGGTAAGACTGGTGATACAAAAAAAACCCATAAAGAGAGCAACAACAGCCAGTCGGGTCTTTTCAGAGTGCTAGTGTAAGCCATACCAGCTAAAAACACAGAAGGGTTTAAAAATGAGTCAGGCGCTAATATGACTCAAGGCAGTTAGTTTCCTTCAACTGAGTTAAATAAAACTTTTTCACAGGTAGGAAACACCAGCACAATGGGCCATCCCCTTTACAGCAAAAACAAAAATGATCATCTGACACACTGCAGGAGTGGGCGTTCTGGAGACAAAAAAAACCCAGTTCAGAAATACTCTGTACACTGAAATCACCTTTAATCAGCTCAAACTCTCTCTCTCTTTTTCTCACTCTGTCTCTGGGTCCTAGTCATACGATAAGGAAGAGTCATACAGTATTTTATAGTGGCTCGTTTGTCAGATCAATAGCTAAGAAGATTTTACTGAACATTATTGTGATCAAATGTGAAAAAGAAAACAAAACAAGATGAGGGAAATTACCATGACAGTTGATCAGTCTGACCCAGATCCCCTCTATGTTCTTATTCTACTGATCCGGCATTCTCAGAAATCATCTCACTTTTACACTTTCATGTGAATGCTGGACCACACACACACACATACACACACATCCTCTGAGTAAAAGCTGATGCATGTGAACGGATGAGTGGATGATTGGAGTGAATTCTTTATCAGATCATTAGTTTGTTTGTTTGTTTGTTGGCTGTTCCTCCTGGGATTTTGCGCTACAGTACAGGTAGTGTGGGGTAGATTGTGTGTCATTATAAAGAGTGTTAGTCTATTCTCCATCCCAACTGTGGCATTTGGCAGTTGATTGACAGCCAGTACAGCCAGTCTGACATCTTGTTTTTTGTTACAAGTGTCACCGCACATACTCGGTCACTGCACAAGCTACTGCTAAACTCCAGTCAACAAGTCACATAGTTTGGAGTTCCAATTTATTTACTTCTAAAGAAAGGGAGTAAAAATGAGTGGGGGAGCTGGACCAAGTAAGAAACCAAAATCCAACTGTTCATTAAAAAGTACAACACTGACCACCCACCGAAAGTTGAACTAAGAGAGAAAGGTGAGGGACTATGTTCAGACTATGCAACTCTGGCTGATACCATTCAGTTTAAGACATCATCGAAGTGAGGTAATGGCCAAAAAAATAAATCATTATTAAAATTATAATAATTATTTTTTACAAATTATTTTATTATTTAAGTCATTTATTTAGTTTTTTTGGTAGATGTTGATTTAAAAGTAGCTTGCAAGCCAAAAAAGTATGAGCACCCCTGCATTTCAGGATAAGATTTTGTAGGGTGATGTGACGTGAAACATCACAACTAGAAATGCAGTTGTTGAGCCGTGCTGGTTGAATGTGCTGCGGCAGGATGTAGATGTATGTTATTGCAGGCATATGACAGATTCTCAGACCCTGCGTCAGGTTTCTGACACCAGACAAATTAGCTTCAGGTCTTGAGAAACCTGGTCAGTCCTGTACAGCTGGACAGCAGCCAAAATGGCCTCAAACCAAAACACGTCACTATAAGGATTTTGGGTTGGCAAGAAATAAGTGTGATGGTGTGGCAGTTTAACAGGATTTATTAAGAAAAAAACAACTACAGACAAACTAAAGAAGACGACATACAGATGAAATTTAAACAAAAAAGCTTTAGCAGACATGACACTAAACACAGATCAGACAGAGACATGGCTAAACACAAGGGCAAATACTAGACAAAATACAGGGCATGTATGAATGGGAGGAGACATTGAATGAGGAGCTGGTGAATCTAATAAGAAGGACAGAACAGCAGCAGGGATTAGACATGCAGACCTAAACACATGGCAATGAAAAACAAACCAGACCATAGGAAAGTTCACCTGGCATCACAGATGTTTTTTTTCTGACTTGGTTAATGACATATAGTCAAGTATAACAAATGAAAGATGAAAGAAATTATACTACATTATCAGACCTGTCAACAAGGAATGTCTTTAGCCTTTTGAAATCTGACTTTTTAAAATGACAGTAAGATGTACCAGCAGGTGAAGAAAATGTCATAATTCCTTCTTGTATCACACCAAGCTATATTATTATCATGTCAAATTCCACCAAAAGAGCCTTATACAGTAACATTAACATTAATTAGACTCATTGATTATTTATTATGTTTAAATTGTTTGTTCAAAAAATGTGCTTAATTAATTAATTAATTTTCTAAGCTAACCATGGTCACAGATGTGCTGGAGACTTGAAAATGTTGAAACACCCTGGACTGGTCACCAATAAATTAATGCAATTACTGTTTATCCATCCATCTTTCAAGCGTTTTCAGGGCGGGGAAGCTGGAGCCTATCCCTGCTGACTATGGGCCAAGGCAGGGTTTACCTTGGACTGGAGGCCAAACTATAACAGGGCAACACAAAGACAGACAACCATTCACACACACGCACACCTATGGGTAATGTAGAGTAGCCAGTCAACCTGAACCACAAGCCTTTGTACTGTGAGAGGAAACCAGAGAGCCCAGGGTAAATTCAGAAAAACACAGGGAGAGCTTGTACACTCCATGCAGAAAGACACCTGTGGCCGACCTTGGGATTGAACCCCGGACCTTCATGCTGTGGGGTGACAGTGTCCCAATTACTGTGTATTTGTTATTATTTATTTATTTATTATTAAAATTGTTTATTAAATGCAGTCTGTACAAAATGTGTATATTTTCTGCAATTTATTTTCCCAGTATTTTAAGCACATAGATGTCAATTGTGCAAGGTTGGAAAAAAAATGACATGTTTAAGTGCATTCCCTGCAGAGAATGTGCATAATTTTTTATTTAAAAATGAACCAAAACTTGTGACCTGGAGGGTTCCAATGTACACATAGGTATTGGGCAGCAGAATTGATTTTTAGTTTTTGTGTCACCCAGCACCTGCTCTCTCCCTCTCTTTCTCTCTCTCTTTCTCTCTCTCTCTATCTCTGCCTCTGTTCCTACCCTATACATGACCATATAAGAGCGTAGCAGTCCAGAGCACATGTGTCTGAAGTCCACGCAGTGAGCATGTTCCCTGCAGGGTTGCATTTCTCTTTCTGTGTATCGCTGTGCTAAGCTAAAGGCCATGTGAGGCCGAAGTACCGTGGTCACTGTGACACGAGCACCCGTTGTACAGCGTGCCTGCATGTGGGTGGTCTGCTCTCGTTCTCAAGACCAAAGCAACTTTATAAAGAACAACATGTTCTTCTCTCCAACCACGACCAGCTCTACGTTAAGATGAACTGGACTCGTTGATGTGGTTGAGGCCTCAGTATGACTTCGTGTGGTCTGTAAATATGAGGAACCAAACTGGTCCTGAATCATCGACTGCATATAGAGAAAGTGAAAAACTGAACCAGGGCAGCAACTCACTGCAGGGTCTTCAAAATCATAAAGGTTCCTCAAAATTGGTAAAATCTTCCAAAACTGTCCCTGGAAAAACAACCACTGGAAGACTTTTTAAGATCAAGTGATATGTTTCCATGACAAAGAGCTTTTTTCATTACATTTTTGAAGTGTGTGAAAGAGAAAAAACATTTCTGTTTGTTTTTCTATGTTTTAGCATTGCATAAATATGAACTCCACCATAAAGATGGTAGTGTAATTATGTGTGTGTGTGTGTGTGCATGTTTATGTGAACAAAGCCAGCTCCACGTGTGTGAGATCCCAGCCTGCAGTTCTGTAGGCTGATACAAGTGGTCTCGGCCCCTCCCACTCTGAGAAAGTTCTCGGTTTATGGGAGGAGGGGAGGTTTTCGAGGAATTGCTGGACTGCGTGACTCCCCTCTAACCCATATTTAACAGGTGCCTTTAAACCATCAAAACACGGCCGCCTGCACGAACTGAGAGCCTCAGCCTGGGGCCTCAAGCATGAAGCCTTATTTTTTAGGTCTTTTCCCCCCAATAAAACACTGCAGGGTAAACACCCATTCATCTGTACATTCACATTAACATTTGTATTAGCCATTCTTGGACATTATATCATGCCCTCCAAAATGATTGGCACCTTCTTTAAAAATGGGAATTCTGCAGATCTGGTAAATGATTTCTTGGAGTTTATGTATATAAGATTATTCTTATTTTCATTTATGTTTATTTTATTTGTGTGTATATAGACCTGAACATACTTGTTTGGTGTTTTATTGGTGTATATTCCTTTTGTTTGCACAAGAGCTCCGTAACACCAAAATTTCTCATACGTGGGGTAATAAAGGTTTATTCTATTCTACTCTAACAAACAAACTAATAAACCAACAAATAAACTCAGAAATAATACAATTAGCCAAGAAACACAAGGGTACCAATAATGCAAGAGTGTTGTGACATTTGAAGTCACATTAGCACTCCAGGTCAAACTAAACTCATTTCAAATAAAAGAAAATTGGGCACATTCATGTATATGTTGTGCACATCTACCTCTAACAAACTTAAAATGTGACCAAACTTTGTCATTGGCCGACTTTTTCACCACAATGTGTTTCAACCATTAGTAATCCTACAGTAAAAGTAAATGAATGTGTACATATTTCTACCTAGAAATTCACCAAGCCATAATCTGATTAGATATTCCCAACCTTATTTAGATATTTAATGAAATTATTACTTGTTTTTTTTATCTTCTTTTTTTAAAGAAGATCTGTCCTAAAACTAATACAGTACTCTGTTGTTTCCCTTTGACTCATTTGTTTGACAAGAACATTACTTTTTGGTTTCTTATCTGTCAGTGTTACGCTACTTCAGTACCCAGCATGCGTTATGCAAATACATCATACAATTACTGGGAAATCCCCCAAGGCAATAAAAGAAACCTACCGATGTGCTGATATTCAGCTTACTAACAGACTAACAAACAAACGCTCAATATCTGCATATTTTGCATCAGTCTGTGAAAAGGGGAAAATTTCAAACAGCCTTTGTTTGTGTATTCACCACAAAGCAGATGTAGTTCCTGCTTCAGGATACATAATCAAGATAATACATTAGTCTTAAAGTCTTAAAACTGGAATGTCTCGCTCTATTAAAGTCAACTTATTTACAATAGATGTGAAAATGGTTAAAATGGTAAAAAAAACAAAAAACAAAAAAAAAAACCTGTCCCTTTATTGTGTATTATTATAATAAAATCACCTTTTTCTAATAAACCAGTGAGCAATTCAGATTTCAGTTTTTTTCTGAGTAGTTTTAATCCAGAAATAAAAGTGGATCATTCTGAGAAGAGTAACTTGTTGATACGTTTTACCAGTAACAGAAATATGTGGTATTTAATGTTGCTGAATTGAGACACTTTAAAGAGCCCAAATAATGGCAAACTGAAGTGTGTGTATATATATATATATACTACTCACAATAAGTTAGGGATATTGTTATTTACATGAGTGTTTTTCCTATTTGCTCTGAATGTTAATGAAATAATTTTTTATATTACTAATAATGTATAAGAAGAAACACCATTTCATTAGTTTAATATGTATTACCACAAATTTTAGACAAAAACAGGGACCGCCACATATAATAAAAACTGACAATGTCAGTAACAGGTGTTTCCACCATTTGCGGCAATGACAGCTTGAAAGCGACGTCTCATGCTCCTCACTAGCCTCATGAAGTTGTTCTGAGGCAATGCATTCCAACCTTCCACTGTGGGGGTGGGGTGCGATCATTCAGTCTCTGCTTCAACTGGTCCCAGACCAGCTCTATGGGGTTCAGTTCAGGGGACATTGATGGCCAAACAAATAAACTCATTTCAAATAAAAGAAGATTGGGCCCATTCATGTATATGTTGTGCACATCTACCTCTAACAAACTTAAAATGTGACCAAACTTTGTCATTGGCCGACTTTTT
>JBBIGC010181434.1:0-12208 GCA_037576955.1 Lepidarchus adonis
AAAACAGGTCCTTCAATAATGACTGGACTGAAAAGTACACATTTATCATGCCAGCCTTCCGAAATGCGTCACCAGTGACTAATTTGAAGTGAAACTGTTGCTGTTGCAAAATAATACAATCTGCGCCGCATAGTCTGTCTGACCCCTGTTTTTTTTTTTCCGCTGCGCTGCGGCTGCGCTGCGTTGCCGTTCCGTTCGAGGGCATGCGGCAATTCGCACTGGACGTGTTTGTGCTCCGTAGCGATAACAACCGTGGGTAAACCAACGGCGTTTGTTTTGCTGATTGCTGCACTACAAACATTATTAGTAGCTTCCCAGTTAACATTGTCCTTGTTGCTTAACTGTGTTTAGTGTGTTCAGGATTTAAAGTATAAAATGCCTCTTAGCAGGAGAACACTTGCATTTCTGTGCATTTTTTTGCATTTGTGACGTGTTGTCTGTCTGTAGTTGGCGCATGCGCTCTGTGTTGCGTTCTTGATCCATAGACTTGATGCGCTTCTCGGCGGAGATGTGACAGAGACGTAGCGAAGACGCAACGCATCGGATCTGGTGTAAACTGATGAATTGACTTTACTGGCAGCGATTAGCTGAAGCTGCCGTGACGGAGACGCACCGCATTGCAGACGCATCCGGTGGAAAACGGGTTACTCTGTCCTCATTTCGGAGTGTAGCCTAAATAAATATAGTCATAAATGGTGGTTATTCTGACAAGAGACTCGGTTGTTATTTTTAGTTGCTGTAGTAGTGTGGACCACTATTTTATTTTTGATCCTAACAATTTTGAAATCCAGCACGCGGGCCGCCAGTTAATCACTCATCTAGTACCTTAACCAACCAGAGAGAAGGTAAAGCAGAACTCCTGGAGGGAACCCTCCTGAGAAGTGGAGTAGTAATTGAGACTTACCTTCCTCACTGGGTCAGAACCAGCTAAAAACTATGCACCATCAGTCAGTCCTTAAAGTTGAAAAATATGTGTGTGTGTGTGTGTGTGTGTGTGTGTGTGTGTGTAAGTATCTGAGGAACTTGGACAAGAGCCTTGTCCAAGTGTGATCGCTAAACGGTCAGAGCATTTCCAGAACAGCAGCTCTTATGGCGTGTTCCAGGTCTGCAGTAGGGTCTACCAAATAAAATCATAAGTCATCGACTTATGACGGGGTTTCCTTCTTCAACGTATTTAAAGTATGAATTTCGAAGCAAGTCAGAACCCCATACGCGTCTGGGGCCATTCTGCTGTCAGTCCACCAGGGGGAGACATTCACCCACCTGAGGTTGTGTATTGCATTTTTTTGTAACATTTTATTAATTTCGTTTTTATTTTTCATATCATAAAGACCCCTAGTATATATTTTTGCTTATATAAGTACATTAACTTTCAATGTTTCTATGAAATTCTGACAAAATCCACATCCTCAGGAAATCAAACTGTGACAAAGCAACACCATATTGCAGTTCTTCCTGTAATTAATATTTAAGCACATTGTTGGCTTGCTTTTTATTTGTCCTTTTGACATACACTGCAAAACCTTTCAGGAAAAAACACACTCAAAATAAGTCCTATGTACAGTTCTTGTATATTTATGGTTAATTTAACTGCGGTTAAAGCCCTAGATGCTTTAACAAGCAACCGACACGTTAAACCTCAGCACGACAAGGCCACAGATAAAAAATCTGCATTAAAGGTTTAAATCTATAAAGGTTGAAACAATTTCTTAGGTCATATCAACAAGGGCATCAGCAAAGACTCTGTAGAGAAACTGAGCAACTTCTATATACAGTCACAGAGGCTTTGCAGTGTAGCAGATTATGTCAGACAAGACATTTAAAGTCCTTCTCCAGATCAGAGGTTCAAGCTGTGACATCTGACCCCCTTTCTTCCTCAGGCTGCTCCTTTTCCTCCTCTGATTCTTCTGCACCTTCTTCTTTCTCAGTGTCATCACTGTTGTCAGCATAGTCCCTGTTCTCCATATTAGGTTGTGTTTTAAGAATGATCTCATCTTCATCATCATCGTCGTTCACTTTCATTGACCTTCTCTTCTCCAGAACTGAAGGGGTGCACACTGGGGTGGCGTCCTGCAAAACACGGCTGAATCATTAGAGAGAACTCGTGCAGGGTTCCTGCATTTTCATTACACATCAGCACATGTTCACAGTGAGGAAGAGGTTTGATTTCACTAAATTGCATGAAACAGATGCACTGTGACGTGATTAAGCTACGACTGCATCACTACTACACATTCAGATTCACATTCAAAAAAAATTAAATTAAAACCACTGACAAGTAAATAATACTCATTATACTGTTACAATGGCACCTGTGAAGAAGTGCGATAAACAGCAAGTGAAAAGTCAGATCTTGAAGTTGGTGCTAAAAATAGGAAAAATGGACAAGTGTGAAAAGGATACCGTCTCCAAAAAAGCAGGTCTTGTGGAGTGTTGCCAATATGCAGCGGTTTGTATCTGCAAATGTGGGTCCAAGGGAAAATAACGTGAACTGGTGACGGTTATGGGGTTGCTGATGCAAGTGGAGTTGAATCCCACAGAAGAGCTACTGAAGTCCAAAAAAATGAATGCTGGCCATCATGAAAATGTGCCAGAAAACAGTGCAACACAGTCAGAAGCATGAGCAAACCTACACTATATTGCCCAACTAGTGTATGGAGAAAAAACAGAAGTGCAAGACCAAAAATCAGACCTCCGTCACAATGGCAACACATTTTAGCTAAAAGTGTAAATCCAATTCTGCATGCTCTAATATACAATTTCCATTAGCATAACTGTACTTGAGATGTGAGAAACTGACAGCTGTCAATTTCAGAACCATGGACTGCGCTCAGTTGGACTTTTTGGTTGCTGGACTATTCTGAATAAGTGAATATGTACAAGATAATTTCTTAAAAAAGTCTTTTGGTATAATTTTAATATTTAATAACTAACAGTAAAAGACATTGACATTTTTAAATTTTACAATTTGAGAAAACACTCAAACTTCCTAAGACTTCAAGGATGCAAGAGAACCATGTGGTGGCATGTCATTCTGCATTAAAAGTTCACAAGGGTGTTGGCACATGGGTTTCATTGTGCAGCTATATCAGCTGACAATAAGCTTAAAATGTACCAGTTAATTTTGGCACAGTTATCTTACCCCAGAAAACTTACAACAACTGGAGTAATTTTCAGACTGTGCCTACAGATGCATAATGCCAGGTCTCTAAAGATACTTCAGCATCTACCAGCATATCAATGTGTGCCGTCAACAACAGCTTAATGACAGGCCATTTATTTAAACATGTAACATATCTGCATGAAACAGAGCTTACCTCACTGCAGACTGATGTTTCAGCAGCACCTGACTGAGCTTTCTTTGCTGGAATCTGTGCTGCCTGGGAAAGTATAGCAGAGTTATCAATTCTGCCTAAATTATAATCACGAAAAGATATTAAATATGACAAATCTAATTTATGATACTTACAAATCCTGGAAAGTCATAGTCAATGCCCTTTTCTGCCAATCTCTTGCGAAGTTTGGATTCTTTACTAAGAAGCTTGCTGGTAAGTTTTTTCATCTCTTCTGCACCATGGGCCCTATTATAGCGCAACACAGCACCGGGAACAGGCTTCGTAAAGATCTTATGAGAACCAACAAACAGCTTTTCATGGACCTTCTCAGGAGGAACAATCTGACCTGTGCAAATGACAAATACAAGAACTTAAATCTCAGCTTAATCCTTCAAAAACATAATACAACATTTACCTTTACCTACATTTGATCAACCGCTCCCCAATAAGGTAGTTGTCCATGGTTTCAGATACAATCTTGGCGACTTCATCACAGTCAAACTCCACAAAAGCATAGCCTTTGCTCCGGCCGGTCTGTGAATGAAGAACATGTTAAAGTTCACTCACAGTAATGTGATACAAAAGCTATAACACATACATCTGTAGGCGCATGGGTTTCATTGCACAGCTATATCCAGTTGGCAATAAGCTTAATGTACCACCTTTCTGTAGGCACAATTATCTTACCCACAGCAACAGCCATGCTCAAGGTAATTTTCAGACTGTGCCATGTAACAAATGCAAAGCACCAAAATAAAAAAGCAAGATTTTAACAGCAAACTAAAAAATCCACACATACCTTTGTACTTCGAGAAAGTCTTAACCGAAGAACTCTGCCAAACTGTGAAAAATAAGCTCTGAGCTGAGGTTCGGCTAAGGCTCGGGGAAGGTGGCCCACATACACCACTCCAGGCTTCAGGGCCTTGAAGGAAACCGAGCAGGAGGCAGTGAACACGTGAAAGAGTCATGAGAAATATTTTTGCCATGTGGCTCCAACTCTGCTTCTGTGCATCTCCATTACTGTTGTGTGTACCTAGAAAGTGCATCTAAAGTGCTTTTCTGATCTGAAAAAGTTCATTAGCAAGAAAAAGTGTTCCAGAATGTGGCTGGACTTAGACTTCGCAGTAAGGTAGAGCTTCAGGACCAGGGTTGGTGACCATTCGTGTAGCACTTTCCAGTAAATGGTTGACATTCAGTTGATTTTACATAGACTACATGTACTACCTTTACTAAGACATTACTTGATTGTAAAATATAACAGATTTATGTAGTGATCAACTTTCCACATGGTGTAAACATTGATCAATACAATAAAACGTTTGTTTGTACAACTATGAACGAGTATTTGATTGAACACAAATCAAATAGGAAACATGAACACTGAGTGCACTCTAAAAGCAGATTAATACAGTACAATCCCCTCCATGTGGTAAAAGCAGGGCGCTGTATTTCCACATACCGAACTCGGGCGGCCCTTCATTTGCTGGACTTTCTTCCGGAGCTCGGCATCATCAGCGGGGTTCAGAGCAAGCAGCTTTGGGCTGGACTTCGAGGACTTCTTGCCCTCTGTCATAGTTAAAGTAAATAAACAACAAACAACGTATTAAAATAACTTAGCTACAGAGTACACACAGAGAGCTTCACACTACGACCGACCACGTTTCTCTAGCAAGGAAGTGCAGAGTGCCAAACGTGCGAAAGCGCTATATTTCACAATAAAAGTCCCTAACTTGCCCTCTGCAGTAGAGCACAGCGACCCCCTCCGAAGTGGAGTACACGGTTAGACACGTGCGTCCGTACCCTACTTTGTACTACACTCTTCACCTCACAGTGACCACATTATTAGTATTGCTATAACAATAATCTCAGGGTCATTCTACAGAAAGAAACCGTCAGCAACATACCTGTAAACTCACCATATTAAATGTTATTACTGTGCCTCTTGAACTCAGTATTTAAATATACAATATACACTTATATATACAAGGATTCAATCATGTAATTTAGTAGCGGGTAAGGAATAATTCATTCCCTATGTTCTCAGAAATTCTGTACTTTCACAACTTTACATAAAGCATATACATAAATGAAAGGTTCAGGGGGTGCGTTTCTTGGAGATGAAGCATACTTTTAGCCAAGGTACTCAGATATGGCCAATGTCACAAAGGTCAGGCATATCACAATGTTTGACAATGTTACAATGGTTATGATGGTTATGGTTATGATGTCACAATCATTGATGACATAACAATGGTTAATGATGTCACAATACTATGTAATATCACAGTGATTCACAACATTATAATGACATATGATGTTACAATGGTGTATAATGTCATGCTTCATGACATCATAATGCTTTATAATGTCACACTGGTTGGTGATGTCAAAAGCTTTGATAACATAACAATGGTTAATGATGTCACAATACTCAATGATGTCACAATACTCTGTAATATCACAGTGATTTATGACATTATAATGACAGTTATTGTTACAATGGTGTATATTGTCATGCTCTATGATGTCATAATGCTTTATGGTGTCACACTGGTTGGTGATGTCACAACCTTTGATGACATAACTATGGTTAATGATGCCACAATGCTCAATGATGTCACAATACTCTGTAATATCACAGTGATTTATGACATTATAATGACAGATGATGTTACAATGGTGTATATTGTTATGCTTTTTGATGTCAAAATGCTCAATGATCTCATAATGCTTGGTGATGTCAACATTCAGCATTCTCAACTCTCAACCTGACACATGGACTGATCTGACCACAGCACAAATGTCTACTGTCTTCAGGTCCACTCATCTTCAATGTGTTATACAGTACAACTGTCTAGAAAGATTACATCTCCTCACATATTTATTTTTCTTATGTCTCTGGTATGTTTATGCTTGTGTTCTTACTACTTCATATTTTCCATGCACATACGGATGCTAAAAAGTTCAAAGTAGTTTACTTATTTCTTTCTGTTTATTGACTGCACATAAGGTTTAAATGCTGTGTACTAACTACAAACTGCTACCCTATAGCACTAAAATGACTTAGTCAAACAGTATAGATGTGTAAGGAAGGAGAGAGGTGTAGGTCTGGAGGAGCAGGGATAGAAGAGGAGGCGGGGTTGAAGAGTGGCAGTCCTTTTAGTACATGTTGCACTGTAAACACCTCATTCAGCTGTGGGGAGTGAGGGAGCGTCAACGTCTGGCATGGAAACTAAAATTATTTATTTTACAGTGAACGGAAGACCAGAGCAAGCAGAGTTCCCTGTTGACTGCCCTGCACAGGATGTCAAAGGTAAGAATTAATTTGACATTAATTAATTCCATCAACAGAACAGATTCAGACCGATGTCCTTTGTTCACCTATTATTTTATATAAAATCTAATCGGCTGTGAGCATTCGGGTGTGGTTGGGGACCACTGTCCTGAATGATCAACACAGTGTAAAAAATGTTAGAATCTCTTAAATATGACACATATTCTTAGAACTGGATGCTGTCACCAATTTTCACATTGTCTGATGAGCATCCTCTTATGAAGAGTGCTTATATTTATTTGCATCAATGTGCTGGATTAATTACAATGTTATTCAGGCAAGATTTGATGTGTGTAAATGAAATCAGGGGAGCTTAGTTGGAGTGTGTATGCTCATGCTCCAGTTGAAGAGCATGGGCCGCAGGTGGTGTTGACAGAGCTCAGCTCAAGTGGTGAACATATGTCATTCTTCAAGCTGTTCTTCTCATGAATGAAGTCACATCTGCATTGAAGCTGGCAGGTTTTGTTCAGCTCAGATCGATATTTTGTACAAGGCCAAATTGTTATTTCATTTTTACAAAGGTTTTACTTTCAAATATTCAATGTGTTCATTATAGTATTATAGTTAATTATAGGTTTAAATTCTGCTTTTGTCAAACTTAATTTATAGTATTGAGAATCTGCTGAAAGAGGACACTGCGGAAGCCATTTCCAGGAAGAACTGTCCACAACAAAGTTTGTAGAGTTGGTACATAGTGCCTGGACCCAACATTTTGCAGCAGAACATTGTTTCCATGGTCTTGATTCTTCATCCTGGTGTCACCTTTCCCCCAGGTTGATGATATGTACACACCTGACTGTGCAAACAATATTAATGAAAACAAAATCTATCAAACCAGGCCTCCTTGTTCCATGGTTAAAATGTAATGCTCATAACGCTGTTGTAGGTGCCGGGTGTAGCCATACACAGTAAGCTGCCATACATTGTGTGTTCTGACCTGTTTCTATAGCCAGCAATGACTTTTTCAGCAGTTTGTGATACAGTATCAATACAGAAATCCATACAGACTAGTTGGGATTTCTCCACATTAATACACACAGCATCACAGTTGCACCTTATCTACAATCTCTGTATATTAGAGTTTAGCTTATATCTGCATTTATTTTATTATATTGTATGGAGAGTATATATATATATAATCTTATATTTATCAATATAAATCCATATCACATACTCATATTGTCGATTGTACACTATTATATATTATATTTCTTCAGTATTCTTTTCATTGTATATTTACATTGTTGTTGTTTTCTTTTTTACTGCTGTGACACCATCAACCAGAATCAAATTCCTTGTATGTGTTTACTCACTTACTTGGCCAATAAACAGGATTCTGATTCTGATAAATGGGCTTTGGACACCCATAAATCTGTTGCCTGCTGGACCACGTTTGGTAACCATTACATACCAGGAATACGCCACAATACCTATTGTTTTGAAAAAGCTTTGTTTGAAACATTTAACACTCACATTTTGCCTGATATATTCAAGCCTTTTACTGTTTATTTTGGTTTAATTCACCTGTCAGTGGTTGTGTTTATCCTGTGACTGATGAGTAGGTATTCTCATCCAGAATAATGCAAATCCTTATCTCTGTTGACACATTACGCAGCCTATTATTTTCTATTTCAACATAATTCTAACTGTAACTAGAGTTTTTCTCTTTCTGCTCAAAAATCTGCAAACAAGTGTGTGTGTGTGTGTGTGTTAGCGTTTGGGCTCATTAACATGTGTGTACACGCTTACAGACCTGTTCCGATCAGCAGCTGAAGCTGGACCCCATGATATTTTAAAACTCTACAATCCCAAAGGCAACATCATCAACATCTCCCCTCAGCTGACCTCCAACAGCCCTCATTCCTGCTACAAGTTGGAGGTGGTTGCTGCAGACTGCAACAGTGAGTCATTACGTTTTCTCTGCCTTAAAACCAGAGACAGGCTGGTGGACTAGAGACGACCTGCTCCAAAGCTATTAAATGATACATGACTGAATGATTAAGGGGCGATGCACTCATGTGGTTAAAGGGGACTATAGTGTTCAATATATTTCAGGCTTAATAGTGATGCTTTACAGGTGTGATATTTTTTAGGTACAGAGTTAGCAGTGGCCTTGGGCTTTGATCTGTCCTCAATGGAGAAAAGGTAGGCACTAGTTTTAAAAAGAAATAAATAGGGAGATTTTTGAGACGTTCCTCTTTAGTGTTCCTCTAACACCTTCTCAACCAGGTTACAAAGCCTGGAGAAGAAGATTCTGACTGAAACAGGTGAGACTCCGGCCATTGTTTATGAGATGAAGAGACAAGTGGAGTCATTCAGGGAAAAGCTTGAGGTAAACACACAGATTCATACAAACATCTACAGCCATTCGTTAATCAGGCCCAACACTACAATCAACCCAGTGTTCAGGGAATATTGACTAAATTGACTAACTGACTGTAGTTGTTATTGTAGCTTTTTATTGGAACATGTTAAAATAGTTTACCAACAAAGAAAAAGAAACACAAACAAACAAGACAAAATGAAAACACAACAATAATAATCATAATAAAGAACTACATGTTCAGAAGGAGTAGAAAGAAGCAAAAACTTATTAAATCCCACCCCCTTTCCACTATTTGGTAACTAAAAATCAACACCTTTTCTTCCCGTATATGTCCTATCCATATCCTAACAATTTATGTGTAATTAGTTTAAATAAAATAAAAAAAGATACGTATTTAGGGGAAATTTATTATCTGCATTTATCCCATCACACGTGCACACATGGAGCAGTGGGCTGCCATTAACAGAGGCGCCCAGGTGCAGTGAAGTGGGGACAGTACTTTGCTCAAGGGTTCCTCAGTGGTGCCCGGGCTGGGAATTGAACCTGCAACCTTCTGATCCCAGGGGCAAAGTCCTGGAGCTCAAAACTAACAAACACCTGGAATCAATATTCACCCAGTTCTTCTCAGTGAATTCACACCTAAAATGTGTCATGATTGGGCTCGAGGGATTGGAACAATTGCAAGTTGAATGCAAAGACGTTTATTAAATAAAAATGAAAACACAACAGCTACACAATAAATGGATGTATACCGTCAGCTATAGTAGAATCAAAGAAAATACAAGCAGTTCCAATGACTGACTTTGGGAAGTACTAGATTAAACATCCTTCTGTAAAGAACTTACACCTCACATCTCCATGGTGAATCTTATGTGTGTGGCATTGTCTCTCAGTGAAACTGTCTCTCTTCAGAGCGTGGAGCACCTGAGCTGGCTGGGGCTGTTTAAGGAACTCTCTGAGGGGACCCACAAGCCTTCGCCCTTCTACCACAAGAGAACACTGCGTAAGACACGGGAAGAGTGTGAGCACGTCAGGGAAAAGTTCCTCCAGATGAGGTGAGCTGGACACTTGAATGACAGTCACTATCCTGAGCAGGAAAGTTTGATTAACCTCCTAAAATAAACCAAATGAATCTTTACACAGTTCTCTGGAGGTCTCTGAAGAGGTGAGACAATACCTAAAGACACCTACTTTTGACAATTGGTGAGTTAATTTATTATCAGTGAAGATATTAACAATAGGTGAATAGCCCACACAAATATATTATTGAAACATGTTTTATACTGGTCAAAATATATGGAATATATGACAAATACACTACATTTGTATTGTTGTTTGCATATATTTGTAATTCTGAAATAAATGTAGAAACATTGCACAATGGATTTGTGAAAATGAAATGCTAAATATGAAAATATATGTTATCATAAAATTTTAGCTGACAATTTGATCAAAGAAGCACCTTGATTATATGGCTAAAGAAGAGTCAAAGTGTTGTGACCAGTTTAGGATTTACTTCTACAGTGAACAGATTTTGTATCTACTGTATACGGTATACGACACACTACTGTACCATTTATTGTACTTTTACATTTAAATAATTGCATATTGTCAAATGACAGTACATTTGCTTTCTGAGGGCATAAAGCTCCATTAAAACATTAAATTATTCAATTATTTTAAGTTCAACTGTTGCATTTACTCACATGATTTGATGCATATCTTTCCAAAAGTAATTGTTTGTTTAAAAATGAAATTATTAAACTGGTTAGCGCTGTTGGGAAGGTCCTGGGTTCGATTCTTAGACACTGTGACTGTGGGTGTGCAAGTAAATATAGTGAATATATATAAACATATGACATAAATTAAGCCATAGTAAATATATTCACATGTTTTAGTTCTTTCTATATGTACATGTATTTCAAAAGTGCTTGTCAACATATATTCCAAGTATATATTTATATATTCATTTCTGAATGGGAGAACATTTTAAAACTTGGTTTATATTTAGAGGAAGACACAGAAAAAAAAGTAAAACCAACCAGAAAACATCATCATACAAGGGTCGACTTACAACATACTCGACTTACGAAAATGCATGGTTACAACGCTACCCCAAACCAAGTTTTGTTTTGGGTTTTTTAAATGTTCTGAAAGTGAAAGTAAAAGCACATATAATAAAACGCTCAGAAAAATGGGGAAACAGAGCCTCAGGTTGGTGAATGTCTCCCTCTGGTGGACGAACAGAGAAATGGCCCCAGGACATTACACACGCAAACGTAGGGGGTTTTGACTGTTGTAAGTTACCCTGTATTGTGTTATTTGAAAGAAAAGATTCTGTTTTTTTATGTATCGAAGTACTTGCCAATATATTGGCTACTGATTTTAACTACATAACTGTGCACCAGTGGTTAATATTAATATTAACCTATTTTTCCCCCCCAACTTTGTTTATTGTTTTCTTCAAGAGGTACAGAGCTAAAACAGGAGATTGATAAACATGTTAAGTAATGTACCAATAGTTTTTTTTACAGAAGGACCAAAGCATACCCCAACAAACACGCACAGACACACAGACAAAAACATACTTACAACCTAATATTAACCTATTATTAATGTCATCTTGTTTTACCTTCACCACCTACCGTCCACATTTATCATTAAAAAAAACACTCAATGAGATGGCAGTGCTTAGTATTCAGTCATACCTGATAGCCCTGTTTCCCAGCTGTTGTCCCTGTTTCCAACTGATCCCCACACACTTGATCCAATGAATCAGCTAATTGAAAGCCCCTTTAATTAGACAACATATTGTGAAGAATTTCCATTTTCAAAATTCACCAAGGGAAAGGACGGACACTTGACATAAGGGTTTAGTGCACAAATACAGGACAAGATCTGTTTCTGGTTTATTTTTTACCACCCCTGAGAGCTCTGGTACCAGTGCGCCCTCTACAGGAGAATTTGCACTAAGCACTCATCCTACGTGTCTGGTGGTGGATGACTAGGCTCAGCGGGTTATCTACTGAAATGGCCAACATGACCACTGTAAATCTAGTCATCCACCTCCAGCACACACACTGACTTACAACAGTGCCATCACACAGTAACCGATCATCATACAACACCTTAGAGAACCCAACCTCAGCTGCTCCCATGATCCCCTGCGTCAGCGGGGGTAGGGGGGGGGGGGGGGGGGGGGGGGGGGGGGGG
>JBBIGC010181444.1:0-14585 GCA_037576955.1 Lepidarchus adonis
AGAGAGAGAGAGAGAGAGAGAGAGAGAGAGAGAGAGAGAGAGAGAGAGAGAGAGAGAGAGAGAGAGAATGGGGTCGAGAGAGAGTTCACATATAGAGAGAGGGGGAGTGAGGTGAAACATAAAGGGGAAGAGACTAGCAGATTCTCTAGGGAGAGATAGAAGACATTAAACAGTCTGATGAAGATTTTTTTAGATGTCAGAAGTTAATTGCACATTATATTGTAGCGTTCTGTAAATTAAGAGAGGCATATAATAATGGCTTTGTGTTTTTGCATATTGTAAAATTGCATAAATATTAAAAATATATTGCTTTGAGTTGATGTTCTCTTGCTAAATGTATTGGTGTTGTTTCACTATATATATGATTTGCAAAAACTTGATAATTTCATTAACAGGTGTTTCTATCACCGGACAATAGTTCCTCTTTAACAACATTTTAAATAAATATCTTTATTTATATATTAAATATCTCACTTATTTATGGAAATTAATGTAGTGTAGTCATGATATCTGCTTATGAGTTATGAGGGTTTTTTTTATAGTAAATTATTTTAAATGATATACATCATGGTTTAGTTATTGCCAACAATACCTGTGGCATCTAAAATCCTATTGAGTGGTTAGCCTTCATTTCCCTATAAAATTATGAACCTGCAAAATGAGGCACATGAACTTTCCAGATCCAGCCTGATGAGGAAACAAGTGGAAACAAGAAAATGAACAATGAAATACAAGGAATGTACAATTACTAAGACCAATAAACTCAGTGCTTAGCGGATTCACCCATTTTCAAATACGTTTTCATGAAAAATTTCTTAACTCCTTTAATCAATTTTTTGTCATTTGTGCATTTCTGTCCATTTGAACACAATACCATGTGACACAGGTCATTTGACATGCGCAAATCATTTGTAACACATTTTAAGATTTTAATTTTCAGCTATTTGCATACATTTTAGTTTCACATGTAGAAATTACAACACTTTTTACATATAGTCCCCTTCACTTCAGGGCACCATAATGTTTGGGACAACTGGCTTCACAGGTGTTTGTGATTACTCAGGTGTAGTGCAGGGGTAACATACCTTAGCTTGCTTCTTTAGTTGCCATTGGAGAACAGGAGGAGAAAAGCTGTGCCAATGAAAGTCATGGAACCTGTTATGTGGCTAAAAAACAAGAAAAAACCATTGGTGACGTCAGTCAAACCTTAAGATTAACAAAATCAACTGTTTAGAATATTATTTAGCAGAAAGAATGCACTAGTGAGCTCTGTAATCACAAAGGGACTGAAAGGCCATGGAAGACCTTCACTACTGATGATAGAAGAATCCTCCCTATGGTAAAGTATCCAACAGAAACAGTTTTCAGGAGGCAAGGCAAGACAAATTTACTCTTAGCACATTATCATACACAAGGTCATTCAATGTGCTTTACAAGGTAAATGAAAAATATAAAAACATAAAAACAGGCCAAAAGAATAAAAGAAATAGATAAGAAATTAATAAATATGCATACAAGAAAAAATATTCAAATTAGATAAACAGAGAAAGATAAAATAGAGAGAGCTAAAACGGCATAATAAATAGGCAAGGTGTGTGGGAAATTAGCTGTTTATTGTAGGCTGTGGGGAAAAGCGCAGTTTTTAGTCTCTTTTTAAAGCTGGCAACTGTTGGAGCAGATCTGATCTCCATTGGCAGTTTGTTCTAACATTGTGCCACATAATGACTAAAAGCCATTTCACCTTGTTTACACTGGGAACCACAAGTTGGCAGGTGTGTCTTTGTCAGAAACTGCTATCTGCAAAAGACTTCATGAACAAAAAAACAGAGGCTACACTGCAAAATGCAAACCACTATTTGGCCACAAAAAAATCAAGCTGGCTAGATTACATTTAGCAAAAAAGTATTTAAAAGAGAATTCTTGAAAAATGTCTTATGTACAAGACCAAGATTAATCTGTATCAGAGTGATGATAAGAGGAACGTGTGGAGATGAAACCAAATTGCCCAAAATCACTGGCATACCAGCTCATCTGTTAAACATGGTGGTGGGGGTGTTATGGTTTTTTCTCTTTTCCTTTCTTGTTGGAAACAGGGTTTGTAGTATAGCTCTTTGGGTGGTCATTGTTGAGAAACATATGACTTTTACTCCACTGACTCCACTACACTTCAGTGAAGGTTCTGGGTTGTTGTTACTCGTCATTTTGAAGCTTTAGTCTTTTAATGACCACAAAAATTCTCTTGTCTAAAATGTAATGAATGTACTCTTTTTCAAAGTGGGGGCTGCATTCTTAGCAATGGGGCTTGCATAACTTTTTGTAACCTAAATTTGGTTAATACTATGGCAGAAAAAAATAATAAAGATAGAGGTTTCTCACCAGAGCACCCATGACCATATCTGAACTTGGATTGTAGTAATGTGCACTTTGTCGAACTCTCATAGTGACCCAGTTTGTCAGCTTATTTGAGATGTGTATGAGTTCATGTTTGTAGGAAGTCCAATAATAACATCTGGTAGGAAACCACAGTGAAGATTCACATCTGTGGTTTCCTAGTTTGAAGAAAAATATTTTACTTCCACACCATGGTGTTTTTCAGAGTGTGTCTGAGCAAACTGAGTAAAGTGGGGTGGGAAGCAAATGTGAAACCTGATATTACTGGTTTATGATATAATTTATGATTCAATTTCTCACAACAATGTTCCAGAATCAAACAAGTTTCTAACAGCAACATAGTAGAATCGGAATCATTTCAATTCTGACCCTAACTGCATTGTTCTAGAATCAGAATTATTTTAATTCAGATGCTAACAGCTGTGTTCTAGAATAGCCACCTGTCAGTCAAACCTATGAAGTCATCTCCCAAAGAACCCATCTGGTCATTTCCATATTTGGGCTGTACATCCTAACATGAGATCATTACAACAGATGCTTACCTTTGTCCTTGAAATGACAACAAACAAAAATGTTTTGACTAAAAATCCCTTGTCCATGTAAGCTTGTGTACTTAGTCAATCAAAGCTGCTGCTTTGGCTAACTTAGCTTTAGCTGCTAGCTCATGCTACTGCTAGCTGCCAATCAAAAGTCCTGTAAGCTTTTTCCAGGAGGTTATAAATGCTGGCTCCTCTCTTCTCAGAGTGTCCTCTCCTCAGTGTGAGTTTGGACAAGCTGCTCTTAACATCTGAAGGGATGTCTGGTTGGAGCCAAGAACAATGCATGTTTTTGGGCAAGGAGAGGTCCCTTCCCCCAACAATGTTGTAGAATCAGAATATTTTTTCATTCTTACTTTAACAGCAACATTCTAGAATCAGAATAATTTTAAATTCTGACTCGCCAACAATGTTCTAGAATCAGAATCATTGTACTTCTAACTCTAACAGCAGCATTCTAAAATAAGAATAATTTTGAATTCTTACTCTAACAGAATCATTGTAATTCTGACACTAACAACAATGTCCTAGAATCAGGATAATTTTGATTCTGACTCTAACAGCAATGTTCTCGATTCGGGATCATTTTAATTCTGACGCTAACAACAATGTCCTAGAATCAGGATAATCAGGATAATTTTTGATTCTGACTCTAATAGCATCAATCTACAATCAGAATCACTTTAATTCTGACTCTAACAGCAATGTTCTACAATCAGAATCATTGTAATTCTGACACTAACAGTAGCGTTCTAGAACCAGTATGATTTTAATCAGATCATTTTATTTCTGATGCTAACAACAGCCTTCTTGAATCAAAATCATTTTAATTCTGATGCTAACAACGATGTCCTAGAATCAGGATAATTTTTAATTCTGCCTCTAACAGCAACATTCTAGAATCAGAATCATTTTAAATTCTGATTCTAACAGCAATGTTCTCGAATCAGGATAATTTTAATTCTGACTCTAAAAGCAGCATTCTAGAATCAGAAGCACTTTAGTTATGACGCTAATAGCAATATTCTACAATCATTTACATTTTTCATTCTTCCTCTAAAAGCAACATTCTAGAATCCAAATCAGTTTTAATTCTGTTCATAACAGCAACATTCTGATTTTTAATTCTTACTCTAACATCAAGGTCCTAAAATCAGAGTATGACTCAGTTTTGTTCTGTTTCTAAAACACTTGCTGTCATGACTGGATGGAATTGAGCCGCATGTGTGTCATTTTCCCAGGATCCTTTTCTGGTGGCTGAATGTAATCAAATTCTCACAACTGTGTTGCGAATCTAGTGTAAAGTACTCCAAGAAGCGCAGTGGCTGTTACTACGGCAACCGGGGGCGATCTCATTCCTATATAACCCTTAATTTGCTGGACGAGCAGGTGTCCAAATACTTTTGGACATGAAGGGGCAGGCAGCAGAAAGTGCAGCAACAGTGTGAAGTATGGAACAGGACAAACGGCGTTGATTGGGGGATTTTTTTCGTTAGCTCTACCTTCTGAACACACGCAGCACAGAAAAAGTACAGCAGCCGCAGAAGTGAAAGAGGAAGGAAGACCAACGATTTCCTTAGCAGAGTGCGCGAGCGCGCGTCAGGGCGTGTGTGAAAGAAGTGTTTGTTGCTGTGGCGCGTGTGTAGAGTTTAGTTGGCGCTTGCCTGGACTACAAAAGACATGGCGAGGCTCAGCGAACACGGGATCCGCCTCAGTTCTGTGCGTATTGTGGATGTTTGGGCAGAAAGCTGTAGTTACTGGTTTGTTATGCGGTGCGTTACATTCTGCGTTTGTGTTCTTCTAGATGAGCCCGTCTTACCTGGACAGCAACTCCACCAGTCACACGTGGCCGTTCAGTGCTATCGCAGAGTTAGTAGGTAAGAACTTCCTCGAGGCTTGGAGAACCGACAGCCTTCGCTTTAGCAGATCCACTTCCGCAGCTGGAGGGAGCGCGCGCGGGTCCAACTTCAACACATGTGCGCTGAGGCCACTTCTGCTGTTCCTTCCAAACGGTGGCATTTCCAGGGCGTTAAACTGCCAGTTTTGTTACCATTTCCTCTGTCCAGGAAGCGGGGATGCACCGAAGTGGGAGTTGATGTCGATATATTTTATATTTCTGCCGATACAGACATCAATAAAAGTGCAGAAATTTGATTACACCTTCCTAGATTCAACTACAGCTTATATTTATGTCTGGAAGCTTAAACTTGAGATAAAACATGAAAAGGCATAACCTAAGCGTTCTGCTCTTCCTGAATGCAATAAATGCACTCTATTTATTGTTTTTGATTTATTAGTCAGATCTAAACATCTGCCCAATGCAATATTACTTTATCATGTAAATACTGATATGACTTTGATATCATTGTGCATTCCTGCTGGAAGGTCTGTACCTTGGAATACTGGAAAGTGCAGCTGCAAAACTGCAAAAATTCCTTTAAAAAAGACACTTTGTGTGTTCAGTATTGTTGTGGCAGCGTGTTAGCCTCCCTCATTGCGGTGGGAAAACTCCCATCGCACCAATGAGCACTATGGTCATGTATAACTGTGTAGGTCACTTGTCTGCACATTCTGCATGCATATCATAACTACATTCCATTGATTTGATTTGGTAGATAACGCCTCTGACCCTGGAGTCACAGCCAAGCAGATCTGGATTGATGTGATAACAGTGAAAGGGCACCAGTGTCTCAGCTTCACTGATAATGGCAGTGGCATGACACCCAGCAAACTGCATAAAATGCTCAGGTAAGTCAGAAGCTGACAAGCCCTGTGTGTAACCTCAGACTCTAAAAGTCAGGACACCTGTCAGATTAATAGAGGAAGGCTTTTTACAATAAGAAACGATTGAGAACTGATCTCATGCTTTTTATTCTTGCCGCTGTGAATATGACATCTCAGGGTTGATTATCAGAAAGGTGCTGTCTTTCAGTCATTCGATCTCTTCATAGGACAAGGGTGTCCGATCTAATTGACAAAAGACTGATGTCGGTGTGTTTTTATCCGCCCTGTTCAACTGAAGTCTGAGACCAATGGCTTGATTGGAATGGAAACCTCTACCCACAGGCCATTTGCAAATGTTGAGAACACCCCTGTTGTTAAGAGAATCACCAGCGATGTACAGATGAGGCACATAATAGTGTCTAAACTCTCACAGCAGACACGCTCAGTTGTTGAATGAGCCGAAATGTCACTGACAAAACTGGTTATGAATAACATTTGTGCTGTTAACCTAACCATGTTATGTTCATATGACCCGTTCAGTCATTCTGACAGAGTGCAAAGAGCTACAGGAAGCATAGGGGGCGACGTGACCTTTTTTGTTTTATTTAGTTGCACTATAACAGAAATAAATCTGTTATCACACAGGTGAATGTTGAGGTGTGTTGGGACAAGGCATATTGGTTCAAATAGAAACGGAATTACAGAAATAAATTGATAGCAACATCTCTGCATTTGATGAATTAGCTGAAGTCGTCAGTGTCAACCATGATACTCCTGTACAGTCAGTGTCCTTTGTTTTTTCTTCATATGCGCTTGTGTCTGCAGGCAGTTTGAGCAGGGTTGAGTATTTTTACTGGCATGTCACACAGCATGTGCTGGGCTGTTCTAGTTCAGTTTTTATCCCAAATGTGTTTGTGCAGAATTGTGTCCATAATCAACTCTATACTCAATTTGAGAGTTTCTGTAGCCTTAAGAAGATCTCAGTCTAAGTTCTCAAGTTACATGTGTACATTCTTTAAAGCGATTTAAGCGCACACACTTTGTACACTAATTTAAGCACAGGCACCTATATAGTACAACCTTCACATCTTTGAAAATATTTTATTATATCTTTAAGATAAGATATGACACTTTGATACAATGTAAAGTAGTCAGTGTACAGCTTGTATAACAGTGTAAATTTGCTGTCACCTCAAAATAACTCTACACACAGCCATTAATGTCTAAAACACTGACAACAGTGAAAATGTCCAAATTGTGCCCAAAATGTCAATATTTTGTGTGGATACCATTATTTACTAGCACTGCCTTAACGCTCTTGGGCATGGAGTTCACTAGAGCTTCACATGGAGCTACTGGAATCCTCTTCTTCTCCTCCATGACAACATCACAGAGCTGGTGGATGTCAGATACATTGCGCTCCTCCAACTTTCTGTTTGAGTCTGTCCCAAAGATGCTTAACATGTTGGAATATTGCCCTGCAGCCCAGTTTCCAAAGGAAGGGGATCATTCTCTGCTTCAGTGTGCCACAGTCATGCTGGCATTCATGGTTCCCTCAATGAAATATAATTCATGCAGCCCCAAACCATGATACCTCCACCACCATGCTTGAATGTAGGCAAGTTTGTACTCCTCACCTGGTTTCCGCTGCCGCACACACTTAACACCATCTGAACCAAAAAAGTTTATCTTAGTCTCATCAAACCACAGGACATGGTTTCAGTAATTCATGTCCTCAGTCTGCTTATTTTTAGTAAACCGTTTGTGGGCTTTTTTGGGCATCATCATTAGAAGAGGCTTCCTTATGGGACAATATTCTCAGTGGAACCTGTCCTGTTAAACCGCTGTTCTTGGTCACTGTGCTGCAGCTCAGTTTCAGGGTGTTGGTAATTTTCTAATAGCCTAGACCATCGTCATGTAGAGCAACAATTTTTTTTTCAGAGTTTTTTGCCATGAGGTACCATGTTAAACTTTCAGTGACCAGTATGAGAGAGTGTAAGAGTGATAACACCAAATTTAACACACTTGTTCCCCCTTCACACTTGAGACCTTGTTACTACACCCTGGTGTCACATGACACCAGGGTCAGAAAATGGCTAATTGGGCATAATTTGTACATTTTCACTTAGGGGTCTACTCTTGTTGACCGTGGTTTGGACATCAATGACGGTGTATTGAGTTATTTTGAGGTGACAGCAAATTTACACTGTTATACAAGCTGTACACTGACTACTTTACATTGTATCAAAGTGTCATATCTTCAGTGTTGTCCCATGAAAATATATAATAAAATTTTAACAAAAATGTGAAGGGTGTACTCACTTGTGTGAGATACTGCAAATATATAAATATTTAAATTGTTCCTGTCTCACATAGAAATCTAATTTTGCTTTTAACAACATAAACATTAACTTAAGCTAAATGTATATAGTTATAAATACTTTATGCCTTAAATTCTACAAGCTGACATACCGTCTCACACTTTAGTTCCTTATGCTTTTTTAGTCACGTTGTCTAGCAGTAACTCAATCATATTTAATAAGACTGACTAATAAACCTGAACTGAATAGTAAGCCTAGTGTTCACTTGACCTTCTTGTGTTAAAAAACTGATTCGTACATTAGACACTTCTGTACCATGGGCTTCATGAAACATAGAAAAACTACATGTTTTACATACACATCAGCTTTGTGAATCTATGTGTTTAGGCTTTAATTCTTCTTCTTCTGTGTGTCTTCTTAGTTTTGGTTTTACAGAGAAAGGATCTGGTAAGGGCACTTACCAGGCTATAGGCGTCTATGGTAATGGCTTTAAGTCAGGCTCAATGCGTTTGGGTCGCGATGCTCTGATCTTCACAAAGAATGGAGGATGTCAGAGTGTGGGCATGCTCTCTCAGACCTTCCTGCAGGCCATTAAAGCTCAGGCTGTCATAGTACCCATCACACCTTTCAACCAGCAGACCAATATCCTTTATGACAGATCATCAAATTAACTTGAACTCTTCTACAAATGGTGGATTAACTTGTAGGGAAATACTTTGTTTGTTTAAAAGTGGATGTCTGGCAAAGTAAAAGGTAAAGTACATAATATTTGATAATTGTGCTTATGTAGTAACCATATTTACCCAAACATTAACTCTTGAACACATTGTTACAATTGATGGATGGGTGGATGGATGGATAAACAATGCCTATTAGGTCAAAATAGAATATATAAGGCTAGAGATTGGAAATGTATAATGGTACTTTCTGAAATACTTTGCTTGCCGGTCATTGCTTGTCAGTTAAACTTGATCTTGTTGATTCGATGTAGTTAGTCTTAGAATCCTTAGCATAGGCCTGTTTGTTCTAAAATCTTGAATGGTGATTGGCTGTCTAAATTACATTCTGTAGGCAAATTATTATCCCTTCTCCTCTTGGTAAGTCTGTAATCTGTTGCTGTCAGTAAACATACACACTTCTAGCACCTCAGACTTATGTCTAATCCGAGTCAGGCTACACATGGTATAGAAGAAACTTTGGTCGCAAAGTCGTACTTGCACTCCATCACTGTCTGTCCATGGCCACTAGTGTGCATGTATGTTCCTTTGTTCCAGTTATCCTTAACTGTTGCTCTCTCACAGTCTTTGGTAATAACAGAGGATTCAGAGGCGAGTCTGAGAGCCATACTCACTCACTCTATTTTCAAGTCGGTGTTTGACCTGCAGGAACAGCTCGACTCAATCCCAGGCAAGAAGGGCACCAAGATCCTAATCTGGAACATACGCAGGTATTTGGGTATACCATCTATACATCACCTCATAAATTCAGGGATTGTAGGGATGTTCCTTGTTATATTTTTTATTTCCCCCCACCATCTAAACTGAATATTGAGTATCAGTTGATCTTTGTTTTTTGAAAGCTAATAAAGCTGTAGGGGCGGAGTAAGCATCAAATTCATGTGTGTACTATCCCAGGTAGAGTGTGATTTATAAAGTATATTTTGCTTGCAGGTGTGAGTGCACACATTTTCATAAATCTGACTTTTTCTATGCATACACCATGTTTAATATGAGTTCTAGGCAAAGTTTTATAAACGAGACCCCTGGTCTAGTCGTCTCTTTCCATCTGTTCCTCATTGGTTTAAGCCTGAGTGTGTTTCCCAGCCCTGGACAGATCTCTGTTTTCTTGTTGTTATATCTGTTGTGTAGATGTTTAAAACCCTGTGGTATCACCGTTGTGTTGCTGATGTACAGTATCTGTTGATGGCCTTATGTTTATTTGGATAAGTGCTTGTGGACATTAACACCTGTTAACCATTTCATTCTGCCTTGCACATATCTCCAGCCAAATCCTTACAGTCTGTGCATAATGAGAAATTCTGTTCTGATATATTTGGTTTTCTACTATGTTTTACATTTTTATTGTGTTTAATATTGAATATAATCCTAATTTATTTGACAAGGCTGATTATCTGTCCACCATTTAGTTTAAAATGCCACACTGTTTGCAACATATTCAGCAATGGGCATTCCATACTAACCTTCTAAACTTCTTTTGTCTTTCTCTTGTGTCACTCCTAATAGCTTTTAACCAGAAGCCGTGTGTTACTCAGCTAAAGCAGAATATTAGTAATTACTAATGTTACTTTCATTTGCATATTTGAGTCTTGCGTGATAAAACTATCAAAAGAATACATCTGGTGGCATGCCAAGTGGCAACCAGTTGCAACAAGTGACATAAAGTTACTTAACACTGTTTGTTATTTTCTGAAAAAGGATTTTCATTGCTGGCTTTAAAAGATAATGTCTGATTATGTAATCTTTTGGGCATAAACAGAGCACAGACCTAAGTAGTGAATTACAAATTAATTAGTTATAATATAACTGGTGCTTTGCACATTAAATATGACTGGACTCGCTGCAGTCCTGGTCTACTTAATGAGACTGGAACATTCTTTCTTACCTGTCAGTGTTGTTGCTAGTGAAGGAGAAAAAAGAAACTGTATCTTAAACCATGTAATTGTTTCTGGGGAAAAAATAGATAATAAATGTAAATATATCCTGTTTTGACAGACTTGAAAATAAATTTATTGGATTTGCTAAATTCTGACAAATATACCTGGATTGTAGCCAGATGTTGATTGCCTGTATTGTTTATTCCTTGATTACACTTGTGTACATAAAACAAATTAATATGATGTCTGTACATGTAAATATAACAAACTCAATTGAGCATTGGGTCTGTGGGGTAGCCTACTATTTTTAATTCAGCAAATGATTAATACGTGTTCATTAAAATGAGCAGAATACATTTTAACTTGACCACGGTCACCAATTTTTGTATGTCATATATGTAGGTTATATATCTTGAAATTTCATTATTAACTGACACATGTAGATGATTTTCTGTTGTGTGCTGAAACATGTCAGATGAATTGTGTACTTCACAGAATATTTTGTACTTGACATGGTCTGAAAAAAAGAAGTGTTGTTATCTCACCCCTATTCAGTACAGATAAGACAACACGGAATTACTATTTTTTATGATTGCATATGATTTGAATATTCCCGTCTGCTGACAGTTCAGGTTACATCCACATACAAAGGACCCATGGTTTTCCATAACATGAATAAATGGTCATGTGTTTATTAGTTCCTCCAGTGTGAGTCCTGCCTGTTTTATCATGTAAAAAGTAAAAAGACTAGTTTTTTTCCACCCTAAGGACTATTATTTGGCCATGTGCTGCAGTCAACATTCTTTACTTTACATTACTTTACTTCACTTGTGTAAATACTTTTTAATTTTACCTGTAACTTTCTAAAAAAGTACCTTCTTATTTATTCTAATCTTAGTACTCTGCTGCTCTTTCTGCCATAACACTGTGAATTTCCTACTTGTGGGACAAAAAAGGATTGTCTTATCTTATCCTTTATATTCACTGCTTTAAGATGAATGAAATGTTCACCTATTTTTACTTGCCTCAATAATAGAAACAAGGATGGAAAGCCAGAGTTTGACTTTGACACGGACACGGATGACATTCGTCTGCCAGAATTACGTTCGGAAGAGATGGAGGTGAAAGGCAAGAGGAGCTACTTTGGCCCTCGAAGAACTGACCACATTGTTCCAGAGATGGACTATTCTCTCAGAGTGAGTGAAGGAAACAAGCAAGGGGAGTGATGGAGGGATGGATTATATGGTTTAGATAAAGAGTCAAACAAGATATGATGCAAATACAGATGCAGTTTACATGCCAGATACATCGGTTTCTCCTTCTCTTTCTCTTTCTCTTTCAGTCATATCTCAGTATTCTGTATTTAAAACCCAGGATCCAGATCATCCTCAGGCAGAAGAAAGTTCAGACCAAACTTGTGGCTAAAAGTCTGTCCTTGATTGAGAATGATGTTTATAAACCACAGTTCATTGTATCCTTTAACTCGTCTTTAACTGGGAGATAAGACAAAGCAAATACAGGTATACAAATACTGTAAATGTTGGGCCTGCAGAGGGTGGTTGCCCTTTTTCCACTGCCATGGTTTGATGGGCCTGTGGAAGGTGACAACCCGGTCTCCTGCATGTATGTTGCACTAGGCCAGCAGAGGGTGGTAGTGGGTATTCCGCGGCTATACCATAGCTGGCAGGCATGGGGAGGCAAGCATTTGCAGCTCGGCTGCACCTGGCTAGCAGTGGGTGGAAGATAGTGGCTGAGAGGGGCAATCAATGCTTATTTCTTTTACCTGAACTCTCAGCCACTATCTTCTACCCACTGCTAGCCAAGTGCAAATGTGTGCCTCCCCATGCCTGCCAGGTATGGTATTACTGTCTTGTTGTTATAAGGAGTGGGCCATTTATCGCTTAAAATTAAGCTATTTAGAATAATGTTGAATTCATTTCTTTGGGGCTGCTTGTGACGGTCCAATTTTGGGTTATGTAAATGACATACCAGTATTATGATGGAAAGAAAAATACAAGACAAAAGGGAATAAATGTTAACTTTCTTTGGTTAAAATTTCTTTGGTTAATTTCCCCCTATATTTGTTCCCTAACAATAAAACATCTTTCATTGATGTGGTACCTGTTGCACCTTTCCAGTTCATATAGGCATTCAGGATAATGTGCACATTCTCTACTATTCATACAACCAGTTAGCAAGTCTTTAAAAAGCCTGACCACATATTTATTTATTTGGCTGACACTTTTGTCCAAAGCGATTTCCAGGTACATCTAATGGTTAATCCAGCATGCACTGTTCTGTATCATTTGTCTTGTTTTTCACATTGTTCTTAACTGTGACTTGATCAGAATGAGCGAGTGAAGATTACATTTGGATTCAACCTTAAGAACAAAGATCATTACGGTGTCATGATGTACCACAACAACAGACTCATCAAGTCTTATGAAAAAGTGGGCTGCCAGATCAAGGTACCAGTTAGAATAGAACATTATGAATTATGTGTACTATAAGGGTTTGCTTTAGTTTGTTCTGTATCACAAATAGCCAAGTTGGACAGGACAAAACATAGGCCAGAATTATGTGTATTATTGTGGTTGCTGTGCTGAGAGTATCAGCATATATAAACCCTTGATTCACTTCGAATTGTTGATTTGTTTTTCATTATCTTCTCTCTGTCAGTCTTCAGGGCAAAGGTCTGGAGTGGGAGTTATTGGAGTTATTGAGTGTAACTTTCTCAAACCAGCACATAACAAACAGGACTTTGAGTACACCAAAGAGTACAGGTATATTCAGCTTTCATGTGAAATGCTAAGTAGCTTTTAACTGATGGCAAATGCAGCTCAAGCTTATTTATACAAACTTTACTCCACGCATAACGAATATGAAAAATGGTTAATTTATTCAACATGCTGTATATGAACAAGCAAACATTTCACTCTTTTAATACAGTACCTGCAGATAAGGCGGATTTACTCTCAGCAACAATACATAAAATGTGCATTTTGGATTCATTTTTATAATTTTAATATGCAAAAAAAGTATATCTGTCACATAGAAAATGTGAGTACACATAAAGACATTTATCACACCAATAAGTTCATAATTAGTTGTTCCAGATTTGCTGCCCTTGATTAGAACCTCCTGCAGGTGGAGCTTATTTGAATCTGTCATACAGGTCAGGAGTTCTTTTTGTCACTGAAGTGTTCGGATCCATTGTGCCAACATCTAAAGTACTTTCTAAGACAGGTGTACAAAGTTGTTTCTGAAGGGCCGGTTTGGCTGCACAGTTTAGTAGTACCTTCTCAAACACACTCACTGAACCTGGCAATTAAGAGGTGAGTTGAACCAGGTGTGCTCGATCAGGGAAATCACCAAACTGTGCTGGACACTGGTCCTCCAGAGGACCAGAGCTGGACACCTCTGCTAGACCTTAAAACATCGTAGAGGCCTATGAGTCTGACAAGGGATTTCAGAAAATCTTGAAATGATTTAAAATATTTAATTTAAGCAAGCTCATTTTGCTTTGTACAAATGTATCTCCTTTATCTGTGGGCACTATTCAGGGTGAAGGGTGAGTTTGGGTTCTTTTAGAAATTAATTATGCTAAGCATAGGTTTTGCCTAACTACTGGCAACTGCATTCACCACTGAATACTGTTGTTATTCCTATCCTTTTCTCTCAGACTCACTATAGCAGCTCTTGGCCTTAAACTCAATGACTACTGGCGTGAGAAAAAGGAAAAAAGAGCAAAAGAACGAGCCTTCCGAGCCCTCGAGAGAAAAAGTATTGAATGCAATATAGAGGAAGATGAAAATGAGGAGGAAGAAGAGGAGGAAGAAGTGTAAGCTGTACCATCTGTCACATTGTTAGACAAACTCTTTTAATACTGTATAGACAACATGCCATTGTCTTAACCAACTAATAACTAGAGTTCAACTTAACTAAATACTATTCATCAACCAGATATATTTACTTTTTACTTACAAACTATTCGCTCTT